>VURO01001802.1:26225-48791 GCA_015108175.1 Pelvicachromis taeniatus
TACAGTACGGCGTGCGGTTAAAAACAATACGTTACTGAAAATTGTGTTTCAAGGACCTGGGATGTTTATTGTCTGTCTCGAAGCTTAATGTTGGGTTACTCCTTAGCATTGTAAAAGCAATTAGTCCTCCACGCACTCCAAGTTTATAGCAAGTCATTTGCAAAGCAAGGAAAGGACCTTGCTATGTCCCTAGAGTTTGGAAGGTAGCCCAGTGTGTTTTCTTCTGTAGTCATATTTTGCTATGTCAGCTCCACCTGCAAGCTCCACTAAATTAAGACCAGACAGTTTCACAAGTAGTTGAGTGTTTGTGAAAATTGTTAACACGGAGACCTTAATGTTAACTAAGCAACCACGGCTCATAAATCTATTGGAAAACAATAGCTTGTAGGTGTCGGCATTGCCAACCTTAAATAGATTCAAGAAGCCATAAGGCTCGAGGCTGTATTGTTATTAGTTACCCTTTATCATACAATAGATGTAGGTTGGATAACACTGTCAGGGTACCAGTCAAAACCCAAAAGCCAAAACCAAGACTCAGATGAGGCCTTGCAGCTCCTCCCAATCCCCGAGAGTACAGCTCCTTCTTATTAGCAGCAAGTGATAGATCAATACCAAATGGTAGGCTGTGGAAGCAGCCTACCATTTGGGGCTAGAGAAAGGGAGGGAGAGAAATGAAAGAGTGAGAGAGACTGCATTAAACATTGATGGGGCCCTGCATTATAGATCGATAAGGCAGCTCTCTTCGCACAATTACACGTCAGCAAGCAATCGCATGATACATCGCAGAGACACGCATGATTACGTGGAAGTATTACACACCAAAGAACATCTATAGAACGGGAGTTCAGCGAAGGAACAACAGCAGAAGTGAATTGGCCAATGTCTCCACCCTCTTTTAGCTCTCACGCCTGACTTTAATTCTACGGTTTATAAGTCAGAATACCAACATGTCTGTGTAATTCCCTCCTTTGCAGCCAATCTGTGACTGTATAGCCACTAGTCGATACAACATGTGCCGAAGTGCCTCTCTGAAGCTTCCTGGCTCCTCAATCAATACAGCAGGCCATTCTCCACGGATTTCCATTCTCTTTCCATCTTTTACATTCATCTATTCTTTAGCCTCCCCCCACTCCTCAATGTCCTCCTGTTCAAGGATGCTGGTATACTTTGTAATTCAATGAGACAATCATGTCCAGATGCAGGATGCAAAGCTTTAAGGGTCTTCTCTTTGTGACTGTAGCAGCAAAGCGAAAGAGGATCTGAGGCCCTTGGATGACATTATTTAAGTGGGGTTTATCTTTTCTTGGGGGATGGAATCAAGATGGTCGGATAAAGAATGAAAAAGAGGAAAAAAAAAAAGAAGACAAACAGATAGAAAGACGGAGATGAAAAACCAAGTGGAGAAATCAGCGGGATTGGAATGAGCACTTAACAATGATGAAACCCCATGGTAGCCTGCTGAGCCTGGCATCTTAATACAGGCTGAAAACAAAGTGACAAACAAACACGAACGAAAGATGCTGCATCTCCCAAACTAATCAGCCGTCCACTCAGGGGACTTATGAATATAAAAAGAACATTTTGACAGAGTGAAGTATTTTCCGAACAAATCGTGTGGAAGTGTCTCACGCAGACAGACACCACTCACCCGCTGCATCCCTGATTTAGAAAGGAAAGACCACTTCAAGTCCAGCATGGTTAAGGCCATTTAGCAGATTTGGAAACTGCATTTATGGAGCAGTACTGCTTCGGGGGGAACAAGAATATAAAAAGACAATATCTGATTGAGTCACCATGTTCAACAAAGAAGACAATCCATACAAACACAGATGTGAGACTTCTCTACTCCGTGCCACACTAAAGCTCTGTCAGTCATACTGAAGGATTTTTACTTAAAATAGAAGATACAGAACAGCCAACTGAAATGCATCAAAAGAAATGTGTTACTTCAATGTCTCCCTGAAGACAGAAATGACAATGTGACTAAATTTGAAAACTGAAGGAAAAAAAAAAAAAAAAATCTGCCAGCCTCCTCCGAGACATTAGCGCGGAGTGATGGGATACACAAGTCCTGCATCTTCTGAGCCACAGACTCCATTAAATGAACAGGCTCACAAATTACAGATTGCCCACACTCATACACACAGATTTAGTAATAGTGTTCCTGGCTAACAGTCACTCACGATGGCTGTGTGAAAATATAATTTTTTTTCCACACAGCTGTGAAAGAAGAGCAGACACGTATGAAAGACAAAAGAGAGAGAGTCCAGGAGATGAAGATGAACAGGGCAGCACGAGTCAAAGTGAGCTCAGCAGCAGCTGTTTAGAAGAATGTCTTGTAAGAGCAGAAATTTAATAAACATACAGCATCTGAAGAACCTGATGAAATTATCCTATCATCACAGGAAGGTGACATTACCTTGGCCTCGCACATCTGGGCTGCTGTGTCGCATACAATTTGAGACTCAACCTTGCGGCACTTTGTGAGCAGCCACATTCTTTCCTCGCTATTACCGGTATGTAATAGAGTTGTTATGGTATCAAAGCAAGAAAACACAACAGCCCCCCCTGAGGCAGGCTTCGCAAATACAGACAGGTACATGGTCAATGCCCACCCAAAGGCTATACCAACACCAAAGTCTCATGCATCTAATCATATCTTAGTGGTCAGCCAGTCACTCGACTACCTGCATAATGCAGAAACAGCACATTTACACACACACAAGCCCGCACCTTTTCATCTATTCTTCTCCCTCTTTTCCTTTCTTTCACTCTTTTCTCTTCCCTCGCTTGGTCAGGGGAGAGAGGTTAGGCACATCATTTGCATTCATTAACATTACATTAGCAGACAGAGTGATCTTTAGAAACCAGGCTGCCGGAGAGTGTCATCTTTAATTCATCATAACCCCACCACCTACCCACCCACCCTTCCGCTTTCTCTTTACCTCCACCTTCTCTCTTTTTTCCTACCTTTTTATCCTCCCATCTCTCCCTCATTCCTCTCGTCCCTTAATCTCAGTGCATCATTTATCCTCCTCATCCCTGCAACTTTCTTCACTCTCCATTTAACACTGTCTTTCATCTCCTTCACGTTAGCCATCTCTATTTACCTTTACACTGCCACAGAGCTATCTGTATTTTGCGCTGCCTCCTGTTAATGACAGGCTACAGGGGGAGGGGTTCCAACCCTGCCCCTGCGTAAGCTTTTTCAATATAGGAAGGAGAAGGGACACACCAAAAAAAGACCCATATACACATCATAAGCATCAGTCTGGGAGACAAGACTGAGCTGATGATCTCTAGGCTTTATACAGGCTTCTCTGGCACAACCTTTTGACCAGAGCTTATTCTAAAAATAAAAAAAATAGCTTCCTAACAAGCTCTGCTTGTATTTGTACCTGTTAAACTTTTATATATTCTATATTTTCACATGTAGAGTAAAATTATGTCAAATCATTTCTGTTTTACTTGTCATGATTATGGATCATAGCTCATAAAAATGGAAAAACACATTAAATCTGCAGCATTATCTACTAGCTAAATGTAATAATTGAGGACAAAAAAAATCTAAAATACTAACAACTTATAACACGATGAAACCTAAATTGTTTTTTTCCTCACAGAACTGCCCAGGATCAGCTAAGATTTCCTATAGCAGCAGACCAGCAGCAGTGACCAAGCAATAATCCAGATGGAAGCAGCACTGCCCTCCCACAATCATCACAATACTCATTACTGCTGATATTGCCTCAGCCAGCCTGTCTGCTTTTAAGAAACCTGGCAATTTGCTGCAGTAAAATGAGGTAATTACAACTCTTATCAAGCTCCTCACCTCACAAAACAGCATTTAGAGAGAGGGAGACTACTCTCCGATGGTTCACTGGCTGTGGAACAAGGCTTTGGCTGGCTTCCCAATCACTCAGCCACACCCACTCACTGTCATTTATTCTATTTGCAACTCCTGCTCCTACCCACTCTCCGTTGTTTCCAATAAAAGCATTTAAGTGGAAATTTGATAACTTTATTGACACAACTAGAAAAAAATTTACTCTGTCAGTCCCACTAGACTAAAAGTTTGATAGGACTTACATGAGTCACGAGGACACAAAGAAAATCACTTTCCAGCACAAGAACTGAGAAGGAGAACACAAGAAGGAGATTCCTTCCAAGTACCAAAATGGAAAATAGGAAAATTACATTGTGCAAAACTCTATGTTGGAGGGCTAGCATAGAGAAAATTGCGATTTAATAGTTTCCCATAAGGAGAATGAGTCTACTCTATAGTTTTGACATTTCTAACCTTCACATGAAAGTCAGAAGTTAGCTCTAGCTTGCTGTCATCACTTCTCCTGCCTAGAGACACAATGAGCCACAGAGAAGTACCATGCCCGGGTCACACTGGGATTGCGTGAGGCTGACATTTACCACTATAAGTTATAGCTAATGGGCTATTCAGAGTGAGTAAAATCATCTGTGTTTTTCATGTCGACCAGGAAGTGCTGAGTGAACAAATTTATGTCATTCACTGAAACTCCCAGTGCAGTCCCTCTCACTCTAATTAAGACAGTAAGAATTACCAATTAGCGAGGTCCTGCATGTGTTGGAATATAGTCGTGTCAAAAAGAAAGAAAAAAACTAAGTAGACCCTTATTGCTTATATGGCTATTAACAGGGCAAGTAGCTGCCAGCTAATCTAAGCTATTCTAGCTAGGCTAACCGACTTCACTTGGTTAACTTCTACAAAAGCACATTTTTTATAGTTTGCTGATCTTGAACAGGTGTGGGAACACAATGCCTTCCCGGGAGTGGGCGTCTTCGCAAATTAACCTGAAGGTCACACAGTGTAATACCTGGAAAATTTACAAAGACCCCAAGACCTGAGTAACCTATGGCCTCGGCAGACCTCAGTTAGTAATGTTAGATGTTAATGACAGTACAGTTAGAAAAAAGACTGAAGGGTATGGCTGAAGAGGATTAAAGAAAAGTCTCTTTTCTCCAAACTGAACATGGCAGCACAGATAAGGTTTGCAAAGTTACACCTGAACAAACCACAATACTTCTGGAACAATGTCCCATAGACAGATGACACCAAAGTATAGATGTCTGGCCATAATGCACTGCACCACGTTTGGAGAAAACCAAACACAACAGCCCAAACACTTTACACCAGTGGCGGGGTGAGAGGGGGGATTATTTGAGCTTGTATTGCAGCCAGAGGACCTGTGCTCCTTGCACTAATTGAGTTGACCACAAACTCCAATACCAACGTATTGTTGAGTTAAATGTGAGGCTATTTGTCCGACAGGTAAAGTTTGTCCCAAATAGGGTCATGTAACAGCTCAATGAACCCAAGCACACCAGCGACTAGTTGAAAAAGAAAAGAATCAAATTCCAGACCTCAATTTAATTGAAATGCTGTGTTGGGACCTTAAATGGCAAAAAAAAGTCCACAAACCTAAATGAACAGAAGCAATGCAGTAAATAAGAGTGGGACAAAATTCCTCCAAAAATGAGACTTGAGTAAGTCATAATGACAAGGATTACTCCAAGTTATTGCTGCTAAAAATCTTTCTATAAGGTACCAAATCACAGATTGTACAGTTTTTTACAGATTCCTGTCAAAACTTTCTTTTTCACATGAATGTATACATTTATCTGTATTGTGATAGTGGGGCAGCACGGTGGTTAGTTCAATCAGGCCGGGGTCTTTCTGTGTCCGTGTTTGCATGGGTTCTCTCCGGGTATGCCGGGTACAGTCCAAAGACATGCAGTTAGTGGGGATAGGTTAACTGGAAAATCTAAATTGTCCACAGGTGTGAATGCGTGAGTGAATGTGAGTGTGAATGGTTGTCTCTGTCTACGTGTTAGCCCTGTCCAGGGTGTACCCTGGCTCTCGCCCTAAGACAGCTGGGATAGGCTCCAGCGCCCCCCGCAACCCTGAAAAAGGATAAGCGGAAGCGTATGGATGGATGTGATAGAGGAATCCCAAAGTGTAAAACTATTAAACTGAGAGAAATGCATGAATTAATAAACTTCAATTGTTTACAAAGGTCTAATGATATTAAAATGTGAGTCACCTAGTTGCCTTTTATAACAACACAGAGGCTAGTAGGGCAATGCAGGAGATAGAAATGAATGTCCTCGTCTGCCACACTATAATACACTTGAACTGAGATAACCATCCTGTAATATGCAGAACCAATATGAAGGGCTGAGAGATACAGAGATGAAGAAAAAAAATAAAAGTGCATAGTAAGACGAGAATGAGAAGGAGCAAGAGGAAGGCAGGTGCTATTCATATAAAGAGAGATACTCAAAGAGACACTGTGACAGAGAGCACGTCATACGGCAGTGCCGTGTGTTATCTTATGTAGAAATGGATCGAACCTTAGGCGAACAGTGGAGTTAGATCATTTCTTGGAAACCACATAAACAAAGACGCTCTGTCTCTTTGTGGTTCTTGTAGTATTCATATTCAATGAAACACACACAGTCAAGACCGTCTCAATCAAACGTGGGCACAAACATCCTGCTAACAGCTGAAGAAAGTACATGCATAACCTATTGAAAAAAATCACGTAAGCACGCACTAAAATATGCTCCCAACGCCCAAAACAGCACAGCACTGCTGCTCCTCCTGTCAGGACACTGGTAAACCTTCATCTTATAACTACACTGTGGGTACCATCTGTGAGAGCAAAGGGAAAATATCAGGGCTTTCTAAAAGAATGCACAAATTAAGACAATACAGGAAGTCCTTTATTTCCTAAAGATTAGGTTAGTGCATATTCACTTCTGCCATTGGTAGTTTCTCCCCAATTTTCCGAATGAGGCCATGCACCTCTGTCAGCCTGTGTTTAATGGGGGGAGGCAAATACCAGCTAGCAATATCTCATTAAATCCTGTTGTTAACCGTGTTTGGATGTGCCACAATATTGACCCGTGACTCTTCCATAATTCCCCTGTGGGTTGAGAGTCAGAAAATCATGGAGTCAGACGGAGAAGGGACCTTGAGGGTTTGATGTCGTGCTCTCACTCCATCTCATCTGTGGCAGTAAAAGAACGACCTTCAACCACCTTGAACCCACTGGAGCTGAATTTCAATAAAACTCAAATTATCACCCATGCCCATGGGGCTTGGGAAAAGCACTAAGCTTGAACTGACTGCACGTATAAGACGATTTAACAGTCATATGGAGGTGTGAGTGAGTCAATCATATGACACACTTCTTTTTCACACTGAGGAGTCTCAGCGGTAAGCGGTGGTTACTGTACCCTGTCGGGAGAGGATGCCACTGGGATGGATCACTGATTGTTTTCCATGTGTCTAAGTGTGTGTGAGTGTGTGAGATCACCTGCACTCACATGTGTGTGAAAGCACATATGCCAACATGCGACCGGGAAAGGGTTATTCAATTTATCTGTGTTCTCCCTTGACCGATGTAGTGAGATGCAGGTAATTGATGCCTTAGTTTGGTATTCCCTAGCCATGTGCTCTCCACCACGGGGACGTTGCTGGCTAAGACGGTGTGAATGAGAGAAATCGCGTGGTGTGATCTCACTCCCTTAACTGCGAGTGAGGTGTTCTTTGGGGATCTCGTTAGTGCAGCTCTACTACACATACGCACACAGTCTCAACAGCAACAACACACATACATAAGCAGTGAATACATCCCAAGAGTGTGCTAAACCACTAGCGATGGTGACCGTGGACATCCGCAGGTGGAGTTCACCTCTCATTCTCCCCCCTTCATTCCTTGCTGCGTATTCCCAAAAAACCGCCAGTGGCCTCTCCAATGCCTCCAAGCAAACACAATCCTTTCCATTAAAAGCGAACACTAAATCCACCTTCTTGCAGCATATGCTCACATGCCTGAGGACGTCTATATATTTTTGGAGATGGGCTTTGTTTTTCCTCCAGGGCTTTGCTGGAGTTTGGATTCAGCAGTGCAGGCATATACGGAAGAAAATAGTCCTAAGGCCAAAAGAAAAACTTTCAGCAGAGGTTCTTGACCTTACAGCATGAGTCTGACATAGGTGGGCTGAGATTCTCCGATGAGAATCTATAACAAGAGAGAAGGATGGAGAGAGGGAGGAAAAGAGATAATTTTTACCTTTGGGAAGTGAAAGTGAGAGAGACCTTTTTTGAGTAGGCCTATATTTGTCTGAAGATCTCTCATACTGCAGAGGAAAATGGCGTGTGCCCTCTTTGCTTTCCTTCAGAGGTGGGGAAGACCGTAAAAAAGAGGAAAAGGCCTATTCTCTTAGCTCCCAGGAGAAATATGTGTTTGATGTTCCTCCATTTGATGCTGGCGTTTTTATGTCCACCATCAATGTGCCCATTCTTTTTTTTTTTGTTTCCATTTTTTTTTAATCAGTTGTGAGTAAGTTTTTGGGGTTTTTTTTTTCCTTATCTCCTCTCTCACTCTTCCTTCACAGAGTCACTCTGAATGCTAAGCCACAGCTCAGTAAAACACTGAGCTCTTCTGGGAGAGAAAATGTCATTTCATACACATTACATTCAGTCTGTTATGCCACAGGGAGAGTGTGGGTAATTTTGATCTTGGACTACAAACACACACAGATACATGCACACGCCGAATCTGACCTCATCTCACTTGGAATCCAGGACGCTTGAGCTTTGGCCCACAATGCAACCTCAAATGTCACAGCTGTCCAGTGACACTAGTGGAGAGTGCAAACATCAGCCATCCCTCTGGCAGTCCCGATAGTAGCAATGCCAGCACAAGCTGAAAGTAACATTTTTTTTTTAATATATTTTAATCTCGCCATTTTGGATCTTCCAAGCCTTCTGTTGATTGCTAATATAATAGAGACAACATTGGGCGGATCATTTAATGATCTTCAGAATGTAGCATGACAGACTGTGGTTACCATCGCAGCTAAAAATCTTCCTGCCAGAGGAAAAAAAACAGCGCTTCCAGGCTGCGCTTTACTTGGCATTCCCACCAGATGAGGCCGTTTACTGCTGTGCTCCAGGAGTCAAAGTGCAACACTCTGCTCGCTGCGCTGCAACCGCACAGCTAAAGAGCCGAGATGCTTCCTTAAATATGTATTCGCCGCAGACACATTTTAAGCACTTCCTTTTACTTTGCACGTAAGAGACGGCAGCAGCAAAAACTTGCTAACTGTGCACTTTGTGCACTCGAATACACAGATTTACTAATGGCCACATGCAAATGTAAATACAGGCGGCACACACAGCTTGCACAGCTGTAAATGCTGAACCGAGCTGTTAAATTGTTTCACCACTTCAGTGCCACCGGGTCAGAATATATGCAGGTGTCTGTCGGGGGCACAGATGTGGTTATCTGCTTGTAGCGGAAATTCACAAAGTGGTTTCCAGGTGTTTGGAGTGAACAGCACTTACTGGACACCTACTGTTCTTTAGATGAATTTATAAAAATTCTACACATTTAGGTATGCTGTGTTTAGACGAGAAAGTCTATACAATTAGAATTTCTTTGATTTGCTTGGAATTTGAAATTTTATTTAATTTATGTAGAAAAATAAATGCTAAGAAGTCAAGAAAATGCCCTAATCATAAGTGGCAATATATTGATGATTGGAAGTAATGATGTCTGCTTTGGTTCTAGCCGTCACTGGAACTTTGCTTCAGAAGAAGTAGAAAGAGTATGTTTTCATTACGTTAAGTAAAAATATTGCATGTCACCCCAAAGAAATTAATACACAGCCCAATATTTTTGCTCTCTCGTTCACTCTCTCCCACTCTCTCTCACACACACACACACACACACACACACACACACACACACGCTCTTTATATAAAGTCAACCACTGTTATGCCAACAATAATGATGATTCACTTATTTCCCCTGTGGATCTTGAATAGGTTGGAAAAGCATTTGAAGCAATAAACACTAAAACCTTCCACTGACATCCATACAAATGAGTGGATCATAAATTCTTCCAGGCAAGCTGACTTAAGCTTCTTATTCAACAGCAAACATTACTATCTCAAAAATGAAGTTATTTTACTGCTAAATTAATAAATGATATCGTAGGGCCGCTACATTTTTAGAAAGTCTGAAAGAAAGCGTTAACTAGTTAGAGCAGTGATGCTGACTCTAAAACATATTGCTTTTAAATGCTTTCCCAATAATTATCGGTGCAGTTTGTTATTAAATATAATCAACACCAGATTTGTGTAACAACAGAAAAAAATAAGTTTCTCTTCATTTATTGCCTAAAAGGCATTGTTGCAATTTTTTTGAGCTAGTACATGCCCGACCTACAGTATTGTTTGGTCCATGATTTCACTCTGACATTACAGTGGTTGCTGGGGAACGTGATGATGGCATAATATAATGAACGTTTTGTGGATTTAAATTAAATCGTATTCTTGTGAAATTAAAATGATATGATGCTTTTATAAGGTGTTACAGGTACATAAGAAATTCTAAAAGGGTCCTGGTGGCTGGTATCAACACAATGACAACAAACTGCACTGGCTTAACTCCTGATCACGTAGGAGCAAGTCTGCAACACCTATATATGACCTGCAACTTATGAATAACGGAAAACAAAAGAACAATGTGCCTTTGGTGATAAGCAGAGCACATACAGCAGTTGGATGAATAAGATAAGATAAAGACACTTTGCGTGATGGTGTCAGTACCACACCACTTTAAAAGGCAATTTTCCAAATGTTTGCCAGTACACATTTCATAAAATGCTTTTGCTAAGGCTTAAGTGTATGCTGAGCAAATATGACTACCATCTCACAAAGTGTTTGTTATCTGCGGTCGTGGAGCTATTAATGTAGATGGGTGCTGGAATGACTCCCAGAGAGTTTTCATACACTAGTACTCCTCTTTTCTCCTCCCCAGGGGTGTTGTTAGCCCGCGTGTCCCCTGGCAGCTCACTCGACATAATGAGGCTGACAGACCTAAACAAACTCAGGTGGAGAACAGGGGCAGACAAAAAAATATCAAGCACAGTCGTTGGAGATGGAGGAATGAGGTGAGGTGAGCAACCTGCTATGTCTGGCGAGATGTACGGCTATTGCTGTAGTGTCTGTGGCTTGATGTGATAGAGCATGAGTCATAACACTTCTTTGTTTCACGTCCGTTTTCCTATCATATTCTTTATTTCCTTTTTTTCCGTTTATGCTCTGCTGTACCCAGACGCAGTTCTATAAAGGCACAGGGAGATAACTGATTGAAAGAAAGTGCACTGTACTATCTCCTTTTTTTCCCCCTTTATTCCTTCTTTCCCTCTCTTTATCTTTTGGTTCTCTGTCCCTCTTTCTCTCTCTCTCTCCCCAGGTGTGCTGGTCGCTGGGGCTAAATGATGAACAGAACCACAGTGTCTGCTGTCTCTAATAGGGACATTATGCAGGAGGATGGGAGAAGCACTCACACCAGGCTCGTAAATCACATAGACTCCTGTAGAGAGACTCACTGCAAGGCCTCGCTGCTCCACTAACCCCGCAACAGATACACAAATATAGACTGAAAATCTACTCAAACACACACCCATGCACATATGCAAACACATATTGCGTATTTGCATACATAGACACGAGAATACAAATTAACACACTGGCACAAGTGCGCACTTGCACTCGTGCCGTGACTGCACACTCCATTTACCTGACCCCCGGTGCGCAGTCACCATTTGCCATGTAACTACTGAGACAAAATTCACTTACATCTGTCCAGTGACAGCACCTCTGTAGGACAGTGTGCCACACCAAGAGCTTGTGTCAATGTGATTGAAGTTTGACAGAGGACTTAAAGCATTATTAGTGCTCCCTGTCACAGCCCAGCTCACACAGAGGCCTGCCGGTGGCACAGGTGAGGTAAACAGAGGCCCCATTTAGCATATTACCCATCAGTCAGCACGACAGGCAAAGGAGATAAAGAAATGCACACCCACTGTGAGTGGGAAAACACGCAATCCAGTCTGCTCCATCTCACAAGGAGGGCTATATGAAAGTATTTTGACAGATGTGTGCTCAGGCATCCCACATTCACATACCCACATCCATTCATACCCACACAGAAAGAAATGGCATGCAGAAACACATTTCAACAAACGCACACAGGTTGATGACAGAAGAGGCATTACTCAAAGTGAAACGCTCCAGAAGAGAAGTGCTTCACATAGCTAATTGACTGTGATGAACCAGCGCTAGCATGCTCTGATCTTTTGTATTCTTATTTATCTCTTAATTTACACTTTATTTGCTCAAATACAATATGGAAAATTCCACATAACTGGGCATTTCTTCATGCGTTTTCCTAAGCCAAAAATCCTTCAATATATGCTGCTGCAAAAGTGAGACTTATTGCTTCCACGAATATGCTAATATGGAAGGTGGGGAATTTTATTTACAGTCTCTTTGTATATAACTGTCACGTTACAATAAAATATTCCATCTGAAACTGTGAAAATGAAAAAAAAAGGCTCAAATCTGAGGTGCGACTAATTCTCTAAGGATGAGCTCTAAACCGTGGTAAGCTCCTAACAATCAGCATCATACCAAAAGCCATCACAGAGCTGTGATGTGGCAACAAGGACTTAGATAACAGAGCTGTTTGAATGACAAACACTCAGCTGACACCATAGCAGGGAGTCCTGTTAAATGGCCTCCTCTTTCGGCACCATGAACTGAGCTGACCCCTACAGACTTAGTCAAATGTTAGAACTTTTCTCAGTTTCTTTAAAAACATATACCAGATGCGAATAGGACTATAAATACCAATATATAAATAAATACCCTAGAATTCTGTGTAATTTCAATATAAAATGATGGTGTAGACATCATTTTATACTAACATGGGAGTTCTTAATAAGCAGAAGGCTGCGGGAGCCCTTTGGTTTCACCATGCCTATTAACTGTGACACAATGGCAGACAAGTAGGATGTAAGAAAAAAAAAAAAAACAATGCAGGTGTGTTAAAAAAAAAATATCTCAGGCAAGCTGACAGAACGTTTGATAAGGTAGATAAAAGGGAGACAGCATGCATGCATAGTCTAACCGCAATATTTATACGGTCTGCTGGTATTTGTCTTACATCTTTGAAATGGCACGAAGCAACCTTTATCGTCCCTGAAGATAATGGATTGTGAACACAAACCCTCCTCCTCAAACCCCGTCATCTCGCCTTTCTTTACTTGCCATCATCAACAGACACAAACATACACGCAGCAACACAGACACACACACACACACACACACCTCTGTCAACACTCCCCGAGGCAGCAGTGTTAATTCCTCTCAGCCTATTCTCAGTCACACATGGCTGTAGAGGCAGTCACCAGCGGAGCCTCACTGCTAGATTAACCTTTGCTCTTGCCACAGATCTGTTTTTCAGAGGGACCGGCAGTCGGACAGGGGCCACGGCTGGCAGATACTAACTCATTGTCAGAACACTGTCAGCACTGGGCCCTGCATTAGCAGCTTTTGAAGAAAGGGACCGTTGACATGGGCAGGATGCCAGCCATGAGGAAAAACAGACCTACTGCCCCACACAGCTCTTAACCTGACCTCTCCACTCAGGATGTGGGAAAGGGTGGAGGAGTGCGAGTGTGTGAGCTGTCCCGTGAACAGCTCACACACTGAAAATGTCTTCTGTATGATTCAGCAAGTGTGTATTTTGACTGGTGATAAAATTGCATGGCAGGAGGAAGGAAAATAAAGAACAATGCGCAATGTGTCAATTTAGTCTTCTAAAGGTGACGTACTTAAACGTGAAAGATTATCGGAACAGCGTTGATTTGATTGCATTTATTTATTTATTTATTTCATTTAAAGTTTGGCTACAATAAAACTAAAATAATAGTTGACATAACTTAAAAGGAATAAGAACAACAAAGTCACTTTTTCAGGTTAGCAGAAAAAAAAAAATCACAATTTATTGTTAACTTCTGTAATTCTTTTAAATAAAACAAAAGCCAAGTGTATTTTTTAAGAAATGTAAAATTAATTTGACTGCATTACCCTGTAAACTGTTAAAGCTCTAAAATTCTAAAATGTAAATTACCATTGTAGTGTTATTTTTTTTTTTTAATCATAACATTAACATTAAAAACAATGACTATATGAAATTTGTTGTACTCCAGTAATTTCTGTAAAACACACAATACTATGCTCTGACACAGTGATCCACACTCTTGAGTTTGTCAGTTGGGCAATGGTTTACCATCTTCCCGACCAAGTTAAGTCTTCTGAACGAATGCAGTGTTGATCAGTCACTTGAGATGATGCAAGTGTAGTGCATAAATCAGTCAAACCATTACCCAGGAAGTTCATCAGTAATTCCTGGGAGACTGTCCACAATGTCACTTTCAGTGATGACAGACTTTCACAGGCTGGTAATGAACTGGGTCACAGTCATGGATTATTATAACGTGGGCCACTGCAACATCTCAGATCTGGTTCATCAGTTCCATCCTGAATGAATGAGAGAGCGATAGTGATCACGAACTAATCCACTAATCCACAAAATGATTTTTTTTGTAACAAACCATCTTTCCAGTTTAATTAAATACTGCAGAAAGGCTTATGACAATAGTTGTGACCTCATATATATGTATATATGCATGTATAAATCTTCAACTAATTCAAACTCATCAGGGAATCAGGCAAATCATATGAATATGACAAATAACTTGTTCATATTGATAAAATAAGGGAGAAAAATAATATAATAATATGATGTGTTGGG
The DNA here is from genome assembly GCA_015108175.1 of Pelvicachromis taeniatus. Classification (NCBI taxonomy): domain Eukaryota; kingdom Metazoa; phylum Chordata; class Actinopteri; order Cichliformes; family Cichlidae; genus Pelvicachromis; species Pelvicachromis taeniatus. The sequence continues at coordinate 40,943 of VURO01001802.1, forward strand.
CATGTTCTGGTAGAAACCCTTTGGACATTGAAAATCTTAATATACATGAAGTAATTAGTAGTAGTTTATGATAAGGCAATCTTTAGGGGATCTTTAGGATAAGGCAAAAGCAAGAATTCCCATTTTTTTTAAAAAGTTGCTTAAAATATGTTTGCCTGAACATTTCCACTGAGCAGAAGTCTTTATATGGTCATATCACCAAATACAAGCCAACTTCTCTTTGCTTTAATCAGTTCATGCCACTTTCTCCTGGGGTTTTCACCAGCTCTCACTTCTTCACTAACTCCTTGCCACTAAATTTGAAAGATCGTTCTTCAATATAAACTGTCTCCTTGTGTAAAAATAATAGTAGCAATCATTCAAACACTTAATTTCTTAATTTTAATAATGTAAGCCTGTATCCGGGCTTTGTTAGGCTGTTAGCTTGTTAACCCGTGAACCTTGTAGCTAACAGCAACGTTAAATCTTCTGACATCTTCCTGAAATGACTTAAGAGAGAGAAACCTAAAAAAATGAGAATACTTACTACTATACAGTGACTGCAGGACCACCTTATGGCATTCGTCCATGAGTTTTCCTGAGTCTTGACTCTTGCCCTTTCAGACTCCAAAAGCAAACAATGGCAGACAAGATAGCAAGACAGGAAATTACCTCAATAGTGGTTTATGTGTTGCTTGTTTGAAGAAGTAAATTAGAAAGTTAAACACCATTCTGCTGACTCTCTTCTAAGGCTTGTAATTGGTACACTTTTTTTTAAATGCCCCAATGGACAGTTATAATATTCATTACGTTAACCTTTTTAAGTCATAAATTATTTGGAAAATGTTTCATTAAATGTTTCAAACAGCTTAAAAAAAGCAAAGCTATTTTTAGCTGTGCCCTTGCCACAGTTGGTAAGTAAAATTAAGTATTTTAAGTTGTAGGTACTTCATGTATGTATTTTAGCATATTTCTGTATTTTTTTCTACGACACTACTGCATCTGAGCTTACAGAGTACATATAGTGCATATTGTCTAAATGTTTTTCCTTATGTGTCCCTGGAGTCTGGGTTGCATTTATTTAAAGGAAAAGGTCACGTCACAGTGAAGGTAATGGGCCTGTTCAGGAGAAATAGAGCCACTGGGGCTCGAGCTGTGCAGCTTGAACAGAAACAACTACTTAGGAGAGCTTTTAAAAACAAATAACTTAGCTAGCTCTTAACTAGTTGGTTAGCTGTATGATGTACAGTCACAGAAGACTGGTGCACAAGCTGCAAATCTGTCACCAGCTACAAACACAAAAGTTCTAATTAAACTGCAATTCACACTAGCTACTTATCATATAGAGACATCGCAGACAAGTTGAACTCATCGGTGCAGACTGATTCAAAATTAATAAGAACAGGTTGGCAATCTGTCTGCATTTATAAATTAAACAGCAATTATTTGTAAACCTTTGGAAATCTGTCTGAGAGTGATTGGAGTCACTCCACTACACACGTTGGACTTTTTGAATTGATTGGAGACAGGTTGCATGTCACCAGGCAACCTCACCATGTAATCAAAACTGATTGCCCAGAGGTTAAAGAAGTTATATGCTCAACTTCTGGGCAAACACTTGATCACCACAACTACTTTTAATCATTTTGCAAATGTTAAAAAACTTCAATACGATCACCAGTCAACCACTGATTTTTCTAGCTGCAAGGTAGGTCGCCATTCTAATTTGACTCTAGTGTGACTGAGCCATTATTAATGTTTTTCTTTGTTGCACAAATTTGTAGGTCTGGGCATGGACAGAAGTACAGTAAATAAGTTTAGTTAAGATCTGTGGATCGACTAATAGAGTAACCCTCATGTAGAGCAGCAGAAATAAGTAGTGAATGAAACTAAAGAATCAACTGGATGTGAAGTATTTGTTTTGCTGTAAAAATCAATGCTAAATGCCTTCACCATAATCAATGGAATACACTTACAACGCTCTCTGATGGTCTACATTCTCACTTACAGCACTCACTTAGAGCGAGATGATTACCTGTTGTGCTGCAACAGTGAAGAAATGAATGGTTTAGACTTTCAAATACATCTTTGAAACTTAATAGACTAAAGGAGACTTCACAGAGCAGATAGATGATCGCAAGATGGAGTGAGAGACAATAAGAATGAGAAAGCGTGCGACAAAGAAACAACATGAGACATTAGACTTCCTGAAGTGCTGCGCCACAGTTTTGATGAAAATGTTGGGCTTTCCTGGCACTCATTAGCAAAGCAGCAACAGAACAATGGACAACTAATTTCCTGAAAGCGAAGAATGGTCAGGTGCCTGTGAACGATCCAGTTTCACCTGCGTTGGTTCCAATTTGCCAAAACCTTGTTAAAATGATTTATAATACAGCTGAGGGAACAGAGGGATGGAGCAGGGGGCAGCTGCCAGCAGCTTTGTACCTCATTGTGTGGTTTGAATAACACGGAATGGCAAGATAGTACCAAACAAAAGCAGAACAGGAAAAGACCACTGAGAGTTCCTTTCAACCCTTGTCTCTTTCGTTCCGCCCCAACCCTCTACTCGCTACCATGTCACACAGGTGAGGCTTTTTGCTCTGCTGCTTAACCAGTGAAAAGACATTCTAGCCGGTGAGGTTCCCAAGTGGGTAATGTACTCTTTAGAGCACCTTATTCTCAACTAAGAGCAGTTTGGGGCTGAACTGCTTGTAACAGCAGGCTCAGCCTAGAAATTGAGCAGGCAGGATGTGGGACTTGTCGGCCTGGCAGTTGGAAGGCTGTGAGTGAAAAAGTGATTTGGGTTTTAATGAAGCGCTGATGAATGGGTCTCAGACTCCGGCAGCAATAACTCAAGGCCCAGGCGGAGACACACGCCTGGCAGGGATAAGAGCTGCGCACTGCTGGTTCACGGCAGGGCCACATAATCCTTACACTCTTTAGTTGGACTAGATAAACATGCCATACATTTGACATACATTGTTTAACATATTATTCATATATGAACAAAGGGGGTTCAGTTTGATTTTGTAGCCTATATTTTTATATATATATATATATATATATATATATATGCACACACACACTAATCTGTGGGTATAGGCAAATATATGTAGGACTGTATTGTATGTTCAAGTAAAATCCAGCCATGCAGACAAAAAGCTTATTAAAAGTTCTGCTTATTATGACAAAACTAGTGCCCAATAACTCTTCCCCATTACAGGGAATATAGAAAAATCAAAGCACATTATATTTATTACGCTTCTTGAGTTATGGCATCTTTTATAGTCTATTCAATAAAATCATCACAATATTGCTCTTAGTCATATATGGCCCCAGATGATGTATTTTCCATTTATGAGCAGCAGTACATTGTGAGGAACTGCAGAGACGTTGTTGAGATTCTGACATTGGAAAATGTCACATTTTGTTGCTGCACTTCCAAAGAAAGGGCATGCAGAGTTGTGGCAGATTTGAATACCATGATATGGATAACAGGATTAAATGAATCTCTGGGTGGTGGCCTTGTCCAGTGCATTCCATCAAATGTGTCCTTTAAAAAACTGTTACCGCATCAGCAAAACTTTGATTTTGCAAAATATCTTTTAAGAGCAGGGAATACACGCATTTATGTATGAATCACTAGGCACTCTAATATAATAAACCTCTGTCACCCAGCTTTCTTTAATATTGTCCATTGGCCTTTGGACTTTCACAATCATAGCAGTGCCACTCGTGAGCCATAATTATGCTCATATGCCTCAATATCCCCTTGAAGTTAGCTTTGTTACATGCAGATTAACCATTCAGTAGCACATTGTACACAATATAGGCAGCCAGGGAGCCCTCTAGAAATAAGTGGCACAAAGCGATCTCAACAGCTACTGGCTCAAAAAGCTCATTGTGGCTCTCAAGGCTCAAAGATCCTCTAGTAAAAAGAGGAGGAAAAAAACAAGTTTTAAGTGAACAGCTTGAAAAACAAGGAAGTAGAAGCAGAAGGTCAACGTAAATATAAAGGAAGTAATAATAGTAATAATTTGAACATTTTTACTTTGTTATTTAACGTGTAACGAAAAAGTGGGGATCTACTTCTTTATATGTTTTCTTGAAACTGCTAGCAGGCAAACCAGTTTATTACATAGGTGTGACTTACATTTAAGAAAAACAGAAAAAGTCAGCCAGCAAGTGAAAATGCATGTCTTCACTTGGATAAAAACGTGCAACTATAATCTCAACTATTACCAGTGAGCTGCGATTTAAGCCAAAACAAGAGCAAGAAGGTGAACTAACACACTTTGCTATCATTAACAGATAAAACCATGTTTTTGCACAAATTTTGGCTTTTTCACGGCTGGAAAAGTTCTAGTGATCCTAGCGGTACAAAGGGACGAGCGCACACATACGCGCACAAGAACACGCTCACTCACTGGCATGGAACTTTCCACTTTTAATCATAAGCTACCATATGTCTCCTTTATAGATCCCCTGTGGTGTCACTCTGAGCCAGGCAGCACAGCTTTTGGGAAGTCCACCTGCGATGGGTCTAATGCAGCTCGAGTGTTGTGCTGAAACTTCTCCACTTGGTTTCACAGTGGCCCAAAGCCAGTGCTGAGAGTCATACTCAGTTCACAAAAGAGCCAGTGGGAAAAAGAAGAAAAAAAACCCAAAAGACAAGCTCATGAATACTTATGCCTTAGTAATTAAACTCTTCCAGCTGCACCATGCTCTTTTTTTTTTTCTTCCTACTGTTTCTCTTTTCTTTTTGCCCTTCGCAGTCTCACTGCTACACACATTCCTTTCTCCGTCTAAAGGAAAGAGCAGACTGGGAAACAGACGGATGCTAGATTGCACCAAGGCTATCAGGTATTCCAAGATAAACCTTGGAAGCCTTTACTATGCAGCACCTGTGCCAGCAGCAATGCACATCTGCCTTGCATCTGCTCATTTCAGGTGATTAGCTAGATGATACTGTGTATTCATACACTTTCTAAGTGCTACCCTGCAGTAACACTACCTGGTGTCTCCCTAGATTATAAACACCACTTACCCAAAACACACTACTTAGAAATAAGTGGTGTTCTAAAGCCAAAATAAGTGCAAAATTCATGTTCCCCATCTGGCCTGTTAGGCTTGTTTAGCACAATAAAAAAGCAAATATATCTTGTTGTTTCTTCGGTGTGCCTGGCCTCGCAATCCTAACTCTTCTGCATGCTTAAGAATAACCTGTCAGACATGACACCTACTTCACAGCAAAGATGACCCAACAGGCAAACAAACACATGCAAGACTGACTCAATAATCAGCCCACATACCAGCAAAAGACAGCAGCGGAAATTAATTCCTAGTTTCAGCAGCAATGTCAAATTGTGTTAATCTCCAAAACCTGACATTTTAAATCCTTGTGTTTCCTGCTTCTTTTTTTTTCTTTTTTCCTTTTTCTTTCTCTGTATGAATGTCAGCACAGCCATAAGGTGGACCTGCAAAGCATCCATCTTTTTAGGCTGTTTGGTTAAGTGACAGGGACGGCGAGACAAAGCATCCAAATATCCAACATTTCAAACACTGGCTTAAGCGAAATTAAATACATTCAAGGCAAACTGTGGACTAACTGTGGACTAAGGAGACAAAAGCAAATGTTTTCAGTGTTAATTTAACAACAGATTTGTGAAGCCAGACCAGCGTTTGAGACTGAGTGTGTCTTTGTGCGTGCGCTGAAGAGAGAGTTATGGGCATTTCGAATAAACATTATTAAACAGTTACAACAACCACAACAAAACACAATGCCGTGTTAAGGTATGAATTCATAGGAATCCAAATTGAGAGCCACAGACAACCGGTGCTGGATAATTTGCAATTAATATCAGTAATTGAAGCAATTAACTTTGTTTTGTTGTGGAAAGGAAACCATTTAGACACTCACGCGTGCAAGAACGCACAAACATACTGCCTCTTCGCAGTCGCTAACACAAAAACACACGCCATCTCTCTCTCACAAACGCACGCACACACACACACACACACACACACACACACACACACACACACACACACACACACACACACACACACACACACACACATTCTGATACTAGCGTGCTTTCATTAAGGTGTTCGATGATGGCGCAGCTACAGCTCACAGTTGGTCCTTTATTCATGCTTCTAAGACTTTTCTAAATATAATGCTGATATGCTAAAATCAGCACATATAGTAACTGACAAGAACAGACTTTCTATTCATATTAATATTTAACAAACTGTTAAAAGGCAATCCAAAAATCAGTGTTGTCTCTCTCATTTCCACAACGTACCAGATGGTGGTCCTCTCACTCCTTTGTTAACACATTTTCTTTTGTGTTATTTTTGCGTCTACATCACTGTACCAATAGAAAGATGAGGTCTTGGGCACAAAGCAAGCTAAAAGCATCCGCCCCTCGCTTTTTTTTTTTTGTTTGTTTTTTTTAACAATGGCTGCTCAGATAACTAGCTTGGAGTCTTTCATGTAGTAATACAAATGACTGCCCAGTCGTCCGGGTGAATTTTTCAGTACACCTGCTGAGATGGGAATAGCTGCGTGGGCAATGGAGCAAGTGGATCGAGTGCAGTCCAATTATTCACTTAGCGAGAGAAAAGTTATACTTTTAGAACATTTTGTGTGTCTCAAACTAAACTGGTGAAGTGGCTATTCATGTGGTGTGAAATTACAGGAAATTTACATTGTTATTTGAATTGTTATCTGAATCTTAAAAGCTCATCAGATCATTTGAGCTGATCAGCTTATCTCATGGATAATCTTAATTTGCATTAGTATCTCATTTCAGATGAATTTTACAGCTCATGAAAACGGTGCTATATTGGAGAATTTCATTGTTGAAGGTGAGTCAAAGCTACATGGCCAACAAGGGATAGTCCCATGCTGTAGTATCTGGAGGCTGGCTGCTCACTGTAGCTTCTATTTTGAGTCTCTTGTCCTGAGGACGCCAACTCTTAAAAATTAGGACTGTAGTTGCACAAACCACAGTTTAATGCACATTAACATTTTTGATGTCCAAACTAAAACAGCATTCAGTAATTTGTAAGTTAGGGCCTGTAGCATTTATTTTACACTTTCAGTACAATATGGGACATTTTAAACCCTCTGATGGACTTCACAATTAAAGGTTTAACCATTAGATATTTGGCCTGTATTTTAAAGCTCTTGTAGTTTAATAATTAAGCATTAAATTGTTGAAATGTACCCAAAGCTGCTTCAGCAATCGGACTCTGTACTGGTCTGTTGTGGTAAAGAGAGAGTTGAGCATGAAAGCCAAGCTCATTTACGTTTCACCCATAGTCACGAGTTTTGGGTAGTGACCAAACAAATGAGATTGTAGATACAAGCAGTGGAAATTGGCTTCCTCCGAAAAAAGGCTGAGGTCAATTTTGGAGACAAGTTTGGCCTTTCAGGAGGAGCTCGTTATTCCACATCAAAATGACGCAATTAAGGTGATTCGGGCATCTGAACCCCAACTGGAAGAGCTGGAAGAGGTGACTGCTGCCCATACAACCTACAACCGGCCACCCCTTCCTGACCCTGGTTCTGCCAGAGGTTTCTTCCTGTTAAAAGGGAGTTTTTCCTTCCCACTGTCGCCAAAGTGCTTGCTCACAGGGGGTCTTATGATTGTTGGGTTTTTCTCTGTATGTATTATTGTAGGGTCTACCTTACAATATAAAGTGCCTTGAGGCGACTGTTGTTGAATTTAATTACATCCAGCTAAGGGGCAGAAAATGAGGTGCATGGAGGCATAGATGAAGGATGGATGGATTATTAGTATTTAACTGTGACCTTGTATTATGTTGATTTCAACATCTGTAAGGTTTGAAAGAACAACAG
>VURO01001807.1:4299-21864 GCA_015108175.1 Pelvicachromis taeniatus
GGGTTGCTGCAAAAGGTCATGTGATCCTCGTATTGAAAGAAAATGAGATACAGTGAGAGTTGTTAACAACAAGGGCTTGAATTGTGGAGATGAGTTTTGAATAAGCACCAATCCCGTGTTTAACAAATGTCTTGCATCACAGTCACAGAGAAAATCACAGTTAAGTCACCCAGTGTCACCACAACTGTTTGCCAATATGCAGTTCACTGAAACATTTCTGGGCATGGATATCCTGCTAAAGTGTGACTTCATAATGTCTGCTGTGGCTTCTTATTTACATTTGGATTTTGACAACCTGCCCAGATTTGAAAATGCCATTCTCGTGATTGCACGCATACTGTATTCGCAAAGTAGCATGACTTTGCTAATACCCACCCAGGGCAGTGTTTCTCTCCTCCAAGAACTCCACTTTGACGATTTGATTGACAGGTGAAGCGTCCTCTAGTTTTTCTATGAGAGCTGTTACCAGGTCCTCATGGTTGCCAGGGAAGATGCCCAGATGGTCGCCAGGCTTGTAGCGCAGGCTGTCGTGGTTGTTTGTGTGTAACCGCACAAATATGGTGGAGCGACTATGAAAGGGATCAGAGATTTAGGAAATAACATTGCACCATTTTCAGTCTGTTCCATTTAGTTAAAATGTCACTGTAAACAATGAATGAGTTGGACACCAGAAGAATCCATTAGACGAACTGAACATTAGTTTACAATTTTGATCAAACGTACAGATATGTGACAAAGTCTTTCACGTGTAAATGCACGCTTACTTTGATTTTGGACTTTGTAAATTTTGAGATTCAAGCATCTTTGCTCCATAAACTTTCTTCTTGTGAATGCTGTATAATGCTGTTGGAAGACATAAATAATACATTATTTATGGATTTATCAATAGACATGTTCTTCTTGGAAAAAGTACTTTCTTTCGAAAACAGGAGAGATCGATAAGAAGCTTTATGTACAGACACAGGGGTGACTGTGCATATAGTTCAGAGAGTCAGTATCCAAACTTAACATAATGACATAATGTAACCAACTGACTACTTTGGCAATGACAATGCAATACATTTCTATTGAAGTTGCTGCACAGACATGTGATGTAGAATACAGTGTATTCATGGATAAACACATGGATTCTTTTTCACATACTATTATAATCCACAGCACTAATATTCCAAATCAAACTACATAAAACATTCTCACTGAAGAACTTCACATCATTAATAACATTAATAACATCAAAGACAAAACTTGCCAAATAGTTTCAAATTGTTGTAATGCAAAAAGAAAAAAGAATCAGAACAAATTTATGCATATTTCTCACTTTATACTGAAATATTTGCCATTTTGCTTCAGCTCACAACCTTTTAATCTAACTCTCAACAAGGAAGGGAATATCCTCTGACCAAGCCATAAGTCCTGGAACGCTTCCCTTTGGTCCCCGGGCTAAATGAGCAGATTAGTCAATGGGTCCCAGTCTGCCCACCCCCAAGCTTAAGTCACGATCTGTGTCAGTTTGAAGGTGCCGAAGTACCAAATGAATTTATGGAAATTAAGTAACAGAACCACTTCAGATCTGGTCCAGTACTTTGAACTCGAGACTTCTAGGGAAAAGTTCCCAAAATCCCATTATAATCTCATTATGATTTTCTCACACCAGGGCCTCAAATCTCAGCTTCAGGTCATGTAAAGGCTGAGTGAGTCATCTTTATCAATAACCACACTACCACACTGCTGATCAATTACAGGTATTTTGTACAGATGAACTTGCCCCTTTAATTTTAAGTTGCCACAAGCATTTTTATAACTAAGTACCAAGAGGAACTTTCACCTTCTGTGAGGGCTGGGGCCTCGGCCGTGTATGTCAAGCGGAACTTGCTCTTCTTCCAGCTGCGATCATTGCTGATTAAGGAGTCATTGGCCTTCTCAATGTTCACGTCATCACCAACGCAGAATACATCGCAGGCAGCCTTCACGCGCGACAACACAGCCACAGAGAAGATAAACAAAAGAGTTGGAAAATACCATCCAAGACTATAAGTGTCATCACAATGTCAAGGTTATATATAAGCACAATATTTTAAATGCTAGCTTGACTGTTGCAGTGGTTTTAAAGGAGCGGGAATAATTTTTGATCTGTTGCACTGTTTGCAGAAAGAAAAAGAAAAAAACAAAAAGGGGATTGTAGTGGGATGAACAGCTACTTGACAAATAACTAACATGCCAGTCTTGAGATACAGCTTTAAGCTAGGTCCTTAATGTAGACTTTCTAAGTACACCACCTTTAACCATGCCCAAAGGGTCTCGGCCCAGGAAACAAACCTTAAAAACTTTTTTGGCCCATGTTCTGAATGACTCCTCCTGGCCACACAGCTCATCTCCCTCTCCCATGCGTAGGATGCGCTCACCCCCCAGCTCTTCAAACAGTGTGTCCACAGCGTGGGCAAAGGCGCAGAAGTGTGGGTAGGCCCTGGAGCCAAGGCCAAACACCGAGAACCTAAACAGAGAAACACATATATGAAGAAAACACAGAGACCGAGAGACAGGTAGTGTTTAAAAAAAAAAGAAGAAGAAAGAAATAAAACACAAACATACACAACTGCAAACCACCACCACTGTGTCCATATTGGAAACGTGCCCTTTCCTTCCTTTCAGAATATGCCAAACAGCTGAAAACAGCTGATGTATTTATAAATACGTGTCCTGTCTGGGTTTAGATGGACATAAACATGAAATAGATCACTTTTCTTGAAGGCAAACAACATCTCTTTCCACTTCTTCACTGTGAAGAAGTCAGCTCACATCTGATCCAAGTTTGAGCAGAATCTCTGTTGTCTCTTCTTCCTTAGCTGATCAGCAAACTGTCAGCTGCAATAAGATTTTTTTTATCCCAAAGGAGTTTTGTAGCCATGCTCATGTGGAGTATGCACAGAGGAAAGACTACAAGGAAAACCCTGCATTTAGACATACTGGGATTCAATTTAATTCAGCTCAATTCAATTTTATTTATATTGTGCCAAATCAAAACAACAGTTGCCTCAAGGTGCTTTGTATTGTAAGGTAAAGACCCTATAATAATGCAAAGAAAACAGGCCCCAACAGTATGAGCAAGCACTTTTGCCAACAGTGGGAAGGAAAAGCTCCCTTTTAACAGGAAAACCCACAAAATCTGGCTCAGATTGGGGGGTGGGGTGGGGGGGTGGGGGTGGGGTAATCTACCGCAACCAGTTGGAGGTTTACGGGACAAAGACACGCTGTGAAAGAGAGCAAAAGATTAATAATAACTTATAATTAACAGCAGAGTGGTACTGAAATGTTTTTCAATGCCAAAATTTAGTGGTGACTTTCAGAGAAGCACAAGCACAGACGATGACCACGATTTACAACCACCACCAATCCCACCAGGAAAAATGAAAAAAAAAAAAAACTTCACCGTCTAAAACGCCAACTACTTAAAATGAACCCAACCTGATTTTTAATTGAATTTAAGTAAAACATTTTTTGCTGCCTGTCTTTTATTTTTGATATAAGCTCACATCGTGCTGCACCTTTCCTGGACATCTTCACCTTCCTGTACTCCTTCTGGGCTGAAGAATTTTAAGATATTATTACTTTTATCCATCCATCCATCCATCCATCCATCCATCCATCCGCTTCTGCTTATCCTTTTCAGGGTCTCGGGGGGCGCTGGAGCCTATCCCAGCTGTCTTAGGTTGAGAGGCGGGGTACACCCTGGACAGGTCGCCAGTCTGTCGCTGGGCTAATTATCACTTTTATATTTATAAAATATTTACGATCAGATGACCACGATGAGTGGTGGATGAATATTTTAGAATCATTCTTAAAGTAAAAGTAGAAATACCACACTATGAAAACACTTCAAAATACTTATTGGCAGATTTTACTTTAAGTCTGAAAAGTGAAATGTTCCCCATTAGTCTTATATGGATCAATATTGCTGCTGCTTACATCTGAGCTCATTCTAAATAATTGATCTTATATTTAACCTAAAGTAATCCATCATATTCCATAAAATGAGGTGTTGTGTAGGTGTATTGCGAGGACAACATGGCTCCAAAACATAGCTTTTAATAAGCTCCCTATAAAGGACCTGCAGCTTTATTATTTTTTAAATAAAAAGAATTTTAAATATATTCATAAATTTAAAAATAAATAAATAAAAAGGTATAACTGTCAATATCTATTCATTTAAAAAAAAGAGGTTGTGTATTATCAAAACAGCTCATTAAACTTTGTGCACTCAGACAACCAAATGATTTCTTATACATGCTAATCTGATATGGTTGGTGGAGCCTCCACCCATTGAGCTTGTTTATTTTATTAATCCAGGCATGGTGACAGCTGACATCATCCATCTCCATTAAAGGGTTTCCTTGTTAACTTGCTAAAGTAGCTATTAATTCCTTCACACTGCAGTCTAATTCCTCCACTACCAGTACTGGATGGACCAAGTTCCAAGGTAACACTTTACTGTAATCATTTGACATTGTTTTAGTAACGCAATAATGTAACACATTAATGTAGTAAATTTACACTACAGTTACAGTTACGCTGTTACCTGCATTACAAAGGCTCTCCGGTCATCTGCCCAATAGGTGAACAGAAAGAACTAAAACTAATCAAAGATTTTTTTTTGATTAGATTATAAATCCATATTTACGTTCTGCATGACTGACCTATTTGATGTTTCAAAGTGAATGTGCCCGGATATTAAGCCAACATTTAACCATTCTTTTTTTTGCAGCATTTCATTGGCTATGAGCACAGATGAAGCACAGTATGTGCCTATTGTATTTAACATAAGCATTTTTTTTTTTTGTAGTGTTCCTCCCAGATTTCCTTGCTTTCTTGTTTGGTCATTTAGGATGGATTCGCATACAAACATCTATTGTGTTTGTTTAGTTTGATTTGTTTACCTGACATTAGCAAGCGGTCCGGTGCTCTCAAAGTTAATTTTGGTTTCTGGTTCATCGCTGGATGACTTCCGAGTGTCAGAGTAAGAGGAAACACTGTTAAAACGGACCTTGTAGCTCCTAGAAAATAAGAAAAGAGGCACGCACAGGCTTTTAACTCAAGGGACAGAAAATAATTACTAAAGTAAACATTAAAAACTGAATTGAGAGGTCAAACTCACTTCCTATCTTCTGTGTTTGTCGTTGGGTGGCACATTTCCATTAAGGCAGCTCCAAATTTCTACAGCAAAAAAAAAAAAAAAAAAAGCAAACACATATAATTAGAAGTCTCTGCTGACCTTAATAACATGCAAGTATTAAGTATTCATAAATACCTCTCCATTCTCAGGTGGGTCACCATTCCCAAATGTGCTGGTCACCACTAAAACCAGTGTTTCATGCTCCAGGTCCACAACATCATAATCATCCATGGACATAACCTGAGAAAAAAAAAACAGAGCGTTATACTGACGGAAGCTTAGCGACTTACATGGTGTAGTGTTTATCTCACTCTCGTTTCCTAGACACACACTCCAAATGACAGATGACTTGAGCGTGTAAATTAAAGCTGAACACATAGCTGCTGGCAGAGGAGGAGGTTGTAATGACCACTCTGTCCTCGCCTCTAACGAGATGATAATATGCTGCTGCCACACATTGAGCATCCATGATGCATACCACTCAGCATGACGGCGTTTGTCTGCCATGGGCCGCACTTGCATTTCACATGCATATACGCTCAAAGACACACAAGCAAAGGCGTGAAGAGAAAGAAGGCTTTAGCCCCACAACAACCAAGATTTCCCCTAAGCGTTTGCATCTGCCCTGTGATCCATCAGCACACGCCCACTCACAGTGACACACACATGCACAAATCTTCATGCATGAATCTCCCTGTGTGATTGATCACACTGGGAAAACAGGAAGAGCAAATAAAGATGCTTCTTTCTGTTGTTTCTGTTTGGGTTTTGTATAAAGATTTGCACACCCAGCGGCACTGAAGGATTTCATCGTAACACTACTACCCAGTTCTATGCTTTAGTGGGTAAATCTCGCCTCCAACCTGCGGCACTTTACTGCATGAGACAAGAGGAAAATGTAACAAAAGAATGGCTTTTTTTCTTCAAGCCTTTTGTCATCTATACTCAGCTGGCATCTGCTCAGCTTCATCAACCAGAGAGTGGGGTTCGGGGGAGGGGTGTCTTTCAGTTCCTCCTTTTTCAATTAGATATTAGAGCAGCGATACATAAGCTAGTTCTCAACCTTTGGAAATGATGATGCAAGGTGGGAGCAAGGGTACCTTTGCGTCAAAGGCGTGCTTGAAGATTTCACAGAGCGTTTTGGCATAATCTTGCGACTTGCCCGTCTCTGTAGCAAACAGTATAGTGGCTTTAACCCTCTTGGCCATAGCTTGGCCCATGAGTTTCGCTGAAAACTTCACCGCCCTGCAGAGGTGAACAGAAAGACAATGCAAATGAGATGCGCCAAAGATAAAGACCAACTGAATTATAGAAAGAAAGAAAAAAAGTTTCTTATTGAGCCTCTGAAATTAGTAATAGGCTGGTTCACTGTAGCAGGCAGCTACGGATGGATGACAGTTGTGATTACCTAGCTTGTCATCTCCTCCAGGCAATTATAATAATAGCAGAACACGCGCACAAGTGCATGTATACACAAACAAAACACTGACAAAATTCTGATTACTCCTTAAGGGGTTGATTGGATGAATTTCACTGCTGAGTAACCCAGCGTCTTTGTCATGTGTCTAACTTTTGTTTGCAAAGTGAATACCTGCTTAGCCTTGAATTAAGCAAATACAAATCATTTGTGATCTTTCACATTTAGAGTTGCAATTTAGCTTCGACTCTCGCAATGCAAAGACAATAAAAGGGAAAACAAATCAACGATTAAGCAAAACCAAGCACACGTACTTGGCAAGCTTCTTGAATCCAATGGCTCTTTTCTTTGTGGGGGTCCCATTGACCCCTTTCCACACGTGGGTATTCCATGGATCGGGCTTTTGCATAGGAGGAAAAAAAAAAAAACCAGGTGATCTTAAATCAGAGATATCACATGCAATGAGATATGTGGTATTTGGAATTATTTACTCGTGATATGATCATCTCCCTCACCTGGTACTCAAAAGAAGGGCTGAGGCGGTAGTTAAGCATTTCTTGATGGAAAACTGGCGTGATGCTTCCTGACATTGGCGGCACAATCCACACCCAGTCCCCGGGACAGCCGCCTCGCACCCGAAACTCATTCTCCATGTGCTTCATGAAGGACTCTGTTGCTGAATGATGGTCTACTATGGTCACTTTGCATGTCTAAGAATAGGTAGCATAAATTGATGGATATGAATGATGTCACAACCAAATAAGTGTTTTATTATTATTATTCATGAGTGCATTAAAATGGATACACTGAATGCTTACAATGGTCAAGTGCTATTATCAAACAAACAGCTTCACATCTTGTTATGAACCAGTGTGTGGAGTATCAAGCTATAATTTGATCACAAATATCTGGTCATTTCTACGCCAGAAAATTGTTAGAAACATGACTTCACCATGAAATTTGCTCAGAGGAAGACACTTTGAGTCCAAGATAACTACAGGCGCTGTTGTTCCAAGGAGTTAAAAATCTACTTTTGGCAATGTATTACTTCAAATCATCGATTTCAATACCTGGTAGCTGTGAAGGACAGCAATATTGATCTCCACCAGTGCCTGATCTTTCCAAAGGGAGGATGTCTTTCTGGTGTCTAAGGCCATTTTGTTTGCCACCTCCTATATAATACAGAAACAAAAAGGCCTGACATACCTGAGACTGAACATTTTGGTGACATAAACGTCAGTATTTCATTTCTGTGTAGAGTTGCTGTGCTGTGGTCAGACTGTACAGAAGCAAACAGCCCTCATCAGCACTGCAAGCACAGGCAAATCCAAAGCTGGCACCCATGTGCCCTGAAGTGCTCTTCATAATTGGACGACTCTGACTGAAATTTTCTTCACTTGTCAGAATAATATGATACATGCAAAAATAGCAAACACTCTGGCCTCCCTAATTATATGCTATGTCACATATATATTTATACTACATGCCCTAAAATAATTTGAAGATCTGATTGTTAAATCTTACAGATTAGGTTACAATTCAATTTGCCCATCTATGGACAAATATATTGGTAAACATATTTTGCACAATATCAAAAGTACCACTGTTTTTTTTTTTATATTAAAGGATTTGCAACAAAACATGGAGGGCGAAGAACTGCATTCTGACTGGATCATTAAGTGGCACAATACATGCTTTCTTCTCTGCACATGGCTTCAGCCAATCTGTGCCTCAAATTCTTTTCTCTTTCTCAAATGGAACATGACTGTATTTTGGCACGACACTGTACCTCCAGAATGTTGTAGCGTGAGCTGTCACAGAAGTCTCTCACACCAATCTCTGTGCCCATGTACCAGCCACTGAAGGGGCAGCCAGTGAACTCCAGACCGCCAATTTCCAGCAGCATGTTGGAAACCGCTGGGAGGCCGTACCACTTCAGACCCAGATCTTTAAACCACTCGTACCTGAGCAAACAGGGACATGATAGCTAAGGGCTGCCATTTCACATAATTCTATTCATTAAAATCCCTACTGAGGTCAGGATATTGTCCATTGCTTCATTTGTGATGCGAATAGTCTCTAAAAACCTCAAGAGCATGAGTAATGACTCTTGAGACACATAATTTAAAAAGGGACGGCAGCCAAAACAAGCATTAACACAAAGAAATCTACTTCTGTCAGTGCTGGACAGAACAAGCTGGACCTCAATCTACCTCCCACCACTCACTCCCTGCAATCTCGAAGGGGATTGATAACACTGCTCTCAGTGCATTATTTCCAGAGCTGGGTTTAATCTTGTGTAATGATGAGACACCGTTGGTGGTCCCGGTCTGTGCCAAGCTGCTGCCAGGCTCAAGGCCAGCTGATGCAGGGTATGGAGCAAGACATGCCAATTTTAGGGGAGTCTAACAGTGAGAATTGTGCATCAAGGGATTCTGAAATACTCTCGGTAGCATGCAGCGATGCACCGATAACCTGTTGTATAGATATTTGAAGGTGTGAAAATGTCTGTAGCTGTAATATCTAATTCTTCACTGTGATTGCACGTATTACAGCACTGCAGCAGCTTAACACTTTAAATATCATCGGCTTTTATGGCATGTGCACAGTGGCTATTGTTGAAAAAAAGTTTTCTTAAAAGTAAAAGAGCACATAAAAATAAAAAACAGGAGGAAAGTTAAAATCTCACTAACAAGCCCCGTGGTTACCACAAAAGCTGGCATAGCAACAGATAAAGCACAGGCAGCAGTGTTTTCTTGGAATAATCAGCACAGTTGGAAACTGACGATAACCCAATCATAGTTCTTGGCTTAAAAGCCCCCTATTGTTTTTGAAGTATTGTTAAAAGATGTTGAGTGGGTGGATCTCCAAATGCAGCCCCCTCTCTTCTTTATTTTGCTAGATTCTGTATGTTTTTTCTTTTTTTCTTTTTTTGTTTGCTTTTTCAAGAAGAAAGACATAACTCACTTTGGATGTGTGATTGGCACCTCAAGAATGAGGTCTTCAGGGATCTCAAACAACTCAGGGTCATTTCCATTGGCTTGCAGCAGAAGGGGCAGAACATCAAAACGACCCTTTGGAGCTTTCCATCCAAGCTGCATGCAAATCTAATGACCACAAAGCATAAGTAAGTTTAGAACAAATAGGATAATAAAAGAAAAAAAAACATTACAGAACTGTTTTACTCATTTAATAGCACAGCTCCTCAGGTGTACCTCTGTGAATTCAACGTTAGCAGGATCTCCTAGGGTTCGTCCATCAGGCTGTTTGTAGCCAGCATAGCGAATCAGCTGACTGTTCCACACTCGAAAATCATGTTTGCCATCTGTCCTCTGAGGAAATATGGTGATAGCTGACCTGCAAATAACAAACAGAAAAAAAAACAAAAACAAAAAAAAAACATGTTATTAATATGCAATGTAGGTACATCAGTTTTTTTCAATTACTTTATGCTTCAGTCCATACTGAAGCCAAGGGAAAAAAGTGGTGGATCGTGAACAATATATAAATATTTGGAAATGTTCCTGACAGATGTTACCACTGTGTCAGTAATCTACGTGAAGGAAATGTATTTCAATATGTCAAAAGACTCCGAGAAGTGCCAAAGCTTAGCTACCTTTGGTCTGCTCCACATGATACTGTTACTGTTTAATACTGTGACCGGGTGAATGTGTTAATACTACTAAGCTGGTTGTAAGTCGTGTGGGGGGAGAATACTAAGCAGCTGGTGTCAATCTGTGCCAGTTGTGTTAATAATCATCATCTGGAGAACATTAAGCCTTGTACAGCCTTGTAAGGTGTCAGCTGTGTTGTCAAAGTAACATATGAAGACAAAATATTATTATCTCCTGCTGACTTCTAATTTTTTTTTTAAGTTTTTCATTGTTCAAGCTTCCTGTCTGACTAGTTTTAACAGGAATTGATTTAATGTTGCAAAAGATGAGATGCATTCTTTAGATTTTACTTCGTCTGTATCCTCAGCCTTCCACCTTGTTTGTTTTGTTGGCTTGGACAATCATTTTAGCTCTAAAAAGATTAATATCCCTTCTTTCTATTGCTTTTTTGTCAGACGATTGGGGGCTTGTCCAGGACAGAAACCAGACGTGTTTGTTGATTTTAGCATATGTACACCTGTGTTCCCGTCTTGGTCTCATCAAAGGATGCAATCGTTAAATAATAAAAATGAAAAGTTTCTAATTTCTTTAATTCTATAAAGTGTATAACATCTAAATAAAGCCAAAAGTGGTATATGAAAAGTTAACATATATAGGCTACATTTTCCTGTATATGGCAATGTTTTTCTCTGTTAAGTAATTTTGGCACAGGTCCTTTTGACACTTGCACTTCATAAGTAATGATACATTTTAAAATGGTCTCTTTCTTTATAAAGTTATCACTATTATGTAAAGGAGTTACTACAGTTATTAATAAGTATTTCTAAATCGCTGATAAATTACTTACTAATGGATAACAGACAGGTTTTAGGCCAGTAATTAAAATGTGTTGTAAAAACTCTCTTCCTCTTCTAAAATTGAAAGGATTAATCAATAGTTTATGACTATATATAGTTTATAGAAAAGTGGTGGTGCTATAATCAGAAACATGAAATGTCTTTTATATATGTTTATTTGCAACCCTTTTAAACGGGTTATTTTTGTATCTTGTACAGTGCTACTTTTTATATAATATTATCAGCATTTGGACCCAGGAAACCATACCATACATACCTCCAGCTGATTTTATGCATCTCCTTTCTTTATTATATTTATATTTCCGAATCTGTGGTCATTTCTATTAAAGCCAGCCATCCAGAGAGCGGTGGACTGGATATTATATTGGCCCCTTCTTAGCATGCATATCTGAGTTGACTTTCTTAGGCCAGGCTAAGTGTAGTAATGAGTCAGAAGCCATCCATCATCCAAGAAGTAAACATGAGGTGTCACATGTGATTAGGACTTGGCAGAAAGAGAGTGAGGCTTTGCAGGTCTGACAAATGACTGCTTGTTAGTAAGGTCTGGCACTTTACCAACAGGGCAATGATTGGTGCTGAGATGCTGACAAATAGATAGACATGCTGCAGATAGTGTCAGATACAGTGTTAAGAGAGAATGCTGACAGATGGGACAGCGGGTCAACTCAGGGTAGTCAGAGAAAGAGTGGTGTGACGGGGGCAACACATGGAGAGAGGACCAAGTGCAGTGGAAAGAATACATGGCGAGCTGAACCAAATGAAACAAAAGAGAATTAAAGAAAACAAGACTTGAGAAAAGAGCCGAGCACTTTGTACTGTATGTATGTGTTTACCTCAGATTCCCTTTGTTGGTGGCGTACTTAATGTGGTTACAAATGTAGTTGTACATTCCATGGGCTGTTGTGCAGTCTCTGGCATCAAAAACCTGACAAGCAAATATAAAAAAAAAAAAGCAAGTCTGAACTATAATGAGTGCTTCATTATATGAAAATATCTTAATGTTGGGAGAGATGTATCCATCTATATAACTGTCTACATTAATTAGCAAACTGTCAGAAAAGAAACCCTTTAAGAGCACAAATCTTAGACAACAGCAATTATGGATTTCAGGCATTCTGAGCACTACCTGTAGTTTGGACCACTGAATCCTTCCCACACATCTGGCAGCATTTCTCCAGGCATGCTTGGCTCCATAAATCAGTTCAGTATCTTTCAGTTGATAAGTTCCTGAAGCTTCTATCTCCTTGGTCACCTCCTCCAGCCTGTCCACGTGGGCTTTAGAGCCATACCTGTTGACCGAGCAGGGCATAATAACATATAAGACCAGGTACATATCTTCTTCATTGTCTTCATCTTTTGGCCTCACCACCACAGATCATGTGTCTCTGTCAGTCCTGTATGGAATTGCTCTGTTCTGCATATTGATTTGACTAGAATAAAGAATACACTGTGTAGTAGTATAATTTAAAAAAAAAAGACACAAATAATGCCATAAAATATTGCTATTATATCTCCCGTTTCACAGAATTTAAAGTGATGTTGTTCATGTTGGTACGCGCTCTGAGACTTGACCTCTCTCTAGGTTATCACACAGTTTGCTTGCCTTCTGATAGAGGTATAGTACTGGTCTATGAAATCGGTGGCCAGTGGAAGAAGGTCTTCTTTAGTTCTGACTTCATCTGGTTTGCGCGTATGCTGGTTGGGCACCATCACAGAGCCAATGCACACATTTTCAGAGCAGAT
The DNA here is from genome assembly GCA_015108175.1 of Pelvicachromis taeniatus. Taxonomy (NCBI): domain Eukaryota; kingdom Metazoa; phylum Chordata; class Actinopteri; order Cichliformes; family Cichlidae; genus Pelvicachromis; species Pelvicachromis taeniatus. The sequence goes on from VURO01001807.1 coordinate 17,098, forward strand.
TGGCATCTGAAAAGAAAAATAACATGCACAGATTAGGGAGGGATTTGGATGAATGCATTATTTAAAATATTATTTAATATTTTTTTTTAGCATTCTTTAACTTGCCAGCATACAAAGCACGGGTGTGGAGACAATAACAACGGGCTTAATTTTTTCAGTTTTGTATAGAACTTATTTTCTAAAACTGATAAACATACATTGTGTGCGTAATCACGAAACAAGGTGATTATTTTCTTTAACTATGAAAAATATAGATTCTGCTCACTCACAAAACGTTTTCAGCATTTTGCAGAGTTTCTATGCAAAACAAGAACATCATTAACTCTGTGTTACTTGATATAAAACAGAACTAAAGAACTGTAATTTTGCACATTTAAAATGATTTTCTTGGTCTTTTAACTTTGGTTTTGTGTAAATCATCGTCATAATTACTCAAGACACTAAAACTGTAAAACATGCAAATTCTGTTGACAGGCACACTTACCTCAAAAATCTCCATTAGATTATAGTTATTATAAATTTTATTATTATTAAGACCTACTCCTGTACAAAGCAACATGGTAAATTACATCCACTGCCAGGTATTTGTTATATCATGATCATGGTCATATTCTACTTGATTCAAATAAAGATCATTTCTTCACAATTCCTGGACTCTTAATGCATAGAAAGATTGTAACTGTTACATTTCTTTCACAATATCACTCACACATGGCTGGCATGCATGTTAATGAATGAGTAAGTCGGTGAGTCATAGATTGGTATCGTTCCACTAAGCTGAGACAGGAAGACAGAAGAAGGAGGAAAGATTGAAAAAAAAAAGAAAAAAAAAGAAAGACAGCAAAACAGGCAGATGCAAGGAGAAAATTGCTCATAGCAACCTTGTTTGGTAACTTTAATGTGATTAAAGTTGAAGTCAGCTGTCACTTTGGTTTGCCGTCACCAGCTTAGAGCGAAAACGAATGAGTGAGCAAAAGCTCACGACAGAAATGATAGCACAGGCGTGCAGCTGAAGAGGAAATTTGACAGTGACCCTTGCAGTGCTAAAATTGGCTCGTTACACTGAGCCACCCACTTACACTGTCCCAACACTCAGACGTGCACTGACAGTGTGTCCCAAAAAAAACTTTGACCCTTCCAACTAACCTAAGATGTCACTAAACAAGAACAGAAAAAAAAAAAGAAATAAAAATCTGTTTAACCAAACAAACATCACAGTAAAGCAAGAAAAGGGAAAATGTGATTTTGGAGTTGAGAGAGAAACTCAGAAAGCAAAGTCAAAGAAGACTGTGTAATTATAAGGAGGTTGGAGAAAAGATCATTAACAAAACAAAAAGACAACAGTAATAAGGCTAAAAAACAAAAAACAAAAAAGACAGTGATTAAAGTGCGGTGATGGCTGTAGAAGGTAAGACTAGAAGGAGAAAAGTGATGATTACAGCACAGAATGTTAAAAATAAAACAAAGGAATCACTTGTGCTCCAGCACGTCCGCTCCTCATACTGCTTTGGGCATTCATGCCAGCCAGCTGTCCTTTTCGAAAAAGACGGATCATCCACGAATACAGCAGAGTCTGTGATATACAATAAATCTGAAAACGCTATTACAGGCCATTCATTGGGATGCATGTGACAGCCTGTTCGATAAGTCACCAAAGTAATTAGGCTGCCGGTTGCTGTTTACAAATGGGTGCAGTGTTTTGAAGGGTGAATGCTTAAACAGCACGGCTCACCTTGTGTTTGGTAGACTGGCTTACTAACTAGAGGAGGATACTTTGGCTGCATGACAAAATAGAAAACAAAATAGGTGGACCAAGCAGTTAAGGAAAATGGAAAGCAAGAAATACTTTTCAGACAGTCTTTGCATAGCTGAGGCTTTCTGATATATCGTCTTCAAACTAAGTATTTGTACATGATCTTATTTACCTATTAGAGCCATCCTACTGCCTCACTGTTTTAAGCCCCAAAGCCAAATAACACCAGTAAAAATAATGCCTTGCATTAGGAGTTTTTCACTAATGACAATATCAGCTTGGTGACACATTAAATCACTGAAAGACACACATGAATTTCAAGCGTTATGGTATTAAGTATTAAGTAGCTTTTACCTCTATATATTTTGTCTTGAGCTATAGCACAGCGGCTTTGCATGTTTCAGAATTCTAAATTTAAGTCTTTATTTATCATATACAGGACCTTGTTGTATGATTCCGTAGTATTGTCCGATTATGGCAAGCACCGAAGAAAATATCCATCCATCCATTCGCAGCCGCTTATCCTTTTCAGGGTCGCGGGGGGCGCTGGAGCCTATCCCAGCTGGCGAGAGGCGGGGTACACCCTGGACAGGTCGCCAGTCTGTCGCAGGGCTAACACACATAGACAGACAACCATTCGCGCTCACAGTCATTCCCGCATTCCCACCTATAGGCAATTTAGAGTTTTCAATTAACCTTTTCATATATATTGAAATTTCAATTTTATAAGCATTTTTTTTGTACATTTTTTTTTATAGTGATTCTTGGATCCACTGAGGTATGTCTGTAGTGGCACATGGACAACAAAAGGCCCAGGAAGGAGTGACCTTAGGAATTTGGAAGGCCTGATATGGATGGTGGCGAGTCAACAACAAACCAACTCATCAGACGAGCACTGCAACAAATGTTCTCTTTATGTCTCATTTGCTGGATCTGAGGTTAGCAATTATTCTGTTTGGGTTTTTTAAAGACAGACAATAGCACACAGTTGAAAAGGAAAGAGTATGGTTCATTTACGCTGCAACATCAAACCTGAGAACTTTGTTGGATAAATGTGTGGAAAAAGTAATACCTTTATACAGCTTGTCTTGTTTTTTGGAAACCAAAACTTTGACTGAAATTAAAATTGAATTAATATCCTGTCCTGACCCACAGTTTATTCCAAATAAGCAACATTTTTTTCCAAGTGCCTGCTGTTTGCAATTAGATAGTTTAAACAACAGTATGACATTCGAATGAAATCATGCAGATGTCATACAGAGGGGATAAGAAAGTGATTTTTTTGCAGATACACCAACATCATTATTGCTATATATTTAGCACTAAGTACATGGCAGAAAACAAGGGAAGCCATCATAGGACCTCAGTAAAGATATGATGCACTGAATCTGGTACTAGCATTTCTCTCAGGCTTTAAATACCCCTATAAATGGTAAAGTACGTGATACTCAGCACTTCAAGGTCTTCATTGTCCGACACATACAAATAGTTCTAACAAAGCTTTTAATGTGTGCTTGGCCTTATTATCCTGCTGTTGTATGAATCATCCTCCACAAAGATGCAAAATGGGGGTACGTGCCTCTCAAGAATGGAGCGTTTCAAATTCTGTATCTGGAATGAAGTTCCTGTTGACTCTATATGGGCCTACTTGTCCAGCTGGTAAGACAGTACTTCATCTGACAGAAAGCCATAACACTGGTGTTCACCTTTGAGCGTCTAAACTGGATTCCCATTACAGTTTTTTAAAATTTGTGCTTTAGATGTAAGCAGTGAATCTCTTATTATACCTAGTTTTTTCATATTTATAAAAACTACTGATTGTCTTAGGTAGAGTGGCACAGTGGAGGTGGCACAGTGGGGGCAGCACGGTGGCCTCACAGCAAGAAATTCCCGAGTTCAATTCCACCATCAGGTTGGGGTCTTTCTGTGTGGAGTTTGCATGTTCTCCCCGTGTTTGCGTGGGTTCTTACCGGGGACTCTGGCTTCCTCCCACAGTCCAAAGACATGCAATTAGTGCAGATAATTGGAAACTCTAAATTGCCCATAGGTGTGAATGTGAGTGCGAATGGTTGTCTGTGTATACGTGTTAGCCCTGCGACAGACTGCCGATCTGTCCCATGTGTACCCTGCTCCTTGCCCTAAGTCAGCTGGGATAGGCTTCAGCGTCCCCCCCTGCGACCCTGAAAAGGATAAACGGAAGCGGAGGGATGATTGCCTTCTCCCTAGATTGAATCTGTCTAACTGATAAACTGTGTGAAAAAAAAAAAACCCAAACATTTTTACTGACTTTCAGTAGTCACAGAAATCTGGCTATGTGCGTTATTTTAAAAAGTGTTTGCATCATTTCTGAAACTTAAAAAATGAAATAAACATTTGCACCAAAAAAACCCCCCCAACAACAACAATAAAAAGCTTAAAACAAACAGAAGATGAAATGTTGAATGTGGCACTTTTGGGACACTTTTGACGACACGTTAACCGTAGCTGGACAACATAAAAATAACAACTAAACAACAGAGAACCCTAACATGAACCTTGAGGAACTCCAAAATGATTATTGACTATTTACTATAAGTTTTGTTATTATTTATTTTCTATTTGTAAGATAATATGTTGTCTATTCATTTACATGAGTTGAAAAATGAATCTTTGAAAACTTGATAATTAATTGTATTTAAAGATTTCATTAAATCAAGGCCACAACCATGCCTCACTTTGCCCAATTCAGTGTTAATATTTTCAAATGCAAACCAAAGCCACCCAAATTGCAACGAGTAAGAAAATAAGAAGGATGATCTGTTCACAGATCAATTGCACTGCTAATTTTTCTACTACAGGAAAGATAATTACCAATCTGAAATTACTAGTCATGTGATCACTGAAATTAAACGCAGGTGTGATTACTGCAGTTTTCCAAACGCTCCATTATTGATGGACCCAATTAACATTTTTTGTAATGGGAGAATTTGTGCCTCATTATGAGATTTGATAAATACTATATTGAATATGTGTAC
>VURO01001808.1:0-12229 GCA_015108175.1 Pelvicachromis taeniatus
ATTTTGGCATTGAAGCTATTGACGAGCTCATTGACTGAACCTCTGGACAGGCCAGGTGTTAATGATCTGGTTAAAGATCTCACTACTGTTTTCAGTTATACACCGTTTTGGGATCACTGCTTGACATATTTGTGTGCGCTGAGATGTTACTTTCAAAGGAAATACAGTAATGATCAGACAGGCCCACATCAGACACAGCAACCTTTGAAATGCTCAGGCCCTTGGAGATCAGTAGGTCAAGAGTGTGTCCTCTATTATGTGTGGTCTCTTTTACATGCTGAGTCAGCCCAAAGTTATCCAGAGCATTAATCAGGTCTTTAGTCCATTTGTCCTCAGAGTTGTCCACATGGATGTTAAAATCCCCAACAATAATTACGCAGTCGAAATCAACACAGATCACAGACAGTAGTTCACTGAGATCATTAAAAAACTCTGTGCAGTATTTGGGAGGCCTGTAAATATTAAGAAATACAACTTTGGATGGGGCCTTCAGCTGTAAAGCCACATATTCAAAAGACTGGACACTTCCAGGAGATAACTGCTTACATTGAAATGATTCATTAAATGTATATGTGTGTAAGGAAATATAATGATCTGTAAGAATGAAAACAAAAAAGGACCCAGCAGCAGAGTTGGGAAGCAAAATGTGAAAACTAAAACTGAGCTTTAGACATTTTTTTTGTTAAGCAAGATAAGCTGAACCCAAAAATGCACAACTCCCCTAAAATAACTGAAAGGGAACGCAAGCAGCAGGAGTCAGGTAACAGACTAGAGAGACAAACAGGTGAACAGAGGGAACTGACAAATTGAAACTTGCATATTGAAAATTATGTCTTTTTAAAAAATTTGTCAGAAGGTTCAATAAGCACACCGGTTTCAAAAAATTGAACTTTCTGACAGGTATTTCATGGCTTAGGCTTTACAGTTTGTACAGTAAATGCAAAATAGGTTGGCTAAAGTCATTCATGGCCTCTGTTTGCTTTCCTCTCACAAGGACGGGTTGGTACGAGTGAATGGGGAGACAACGGAGGAGTTAACTGTTTCCACTCCATCTACCTCCCCTCAGCACTCACCACAGGAGACCAAAGATATTTCAGCCAAAGAGGGGGAGAAAGATGCTCCACCTGTGGAGGCTGTAAAAAGTGCAGAGAATGCAGAGCAGCAGCATACGGAGACAGAGAAGTCAACACCATCTTCAGGCTCTGCCATCAGCTCCCTGATCGGAGGTCGAAACTGCATCATCACAACAACTATTGTGACAGAGCTCACGCAGAAGGTTGTGGAGCCGCTTCACCCAGACACTCAAAATAATGGAGAGGTAATGCTACAAGTGATATGTTAAAAGATGCTTCCTATTTGTCCCATTTAGCAAAAACATCACACAAAAGAGTGCACGAAGTTTAATTCTGCTACAGAGTCATTTCTTCCAGTGATGAAGAAATGACTGCTAGTTTACTTTTGTAAAGCAAAAGTAAACTAGCAGCTGCACAGAGGAACATTTTTAAAACATACAAATTCATCAGAGTAGTCTTGAGCAATAGTTCTCCACGGTTTCTGAAGGTCTTTTAAAATTTCTTTTGTACATTATATATTAAAACTATCAGTTATATAATAAATATTATTAGTGAATGCTGTTAAAACCCTCTGTTTATTAGGGGCAGCCAATCAGAAGAAAGTTGAGGAAGGGTTTGCACCAAGGCCCAGTATGAGAGAAATATTTAGAATTATGAATCATGCAAAGCCACTCCAGCAGAGTTAATTAAGTTTTCATTCATTATTTTTCTGAACATTTTGTTACCACTGGATATTTTATAAATATAGTTGAATATTGACCCCACATATTCACAGGTTGGGACCACTGGCTTGTTTGAGAAACCAGAGGATGAAAATAAAACTCAACCATCTTCCACATCCAGCAGCACGGAAGAATATTCTCCCACCGTTTCAGGTAAAACTGCATTTCAAACAAATCCTTCACGGCGTAGCCGTCCCCTGCAGACAGCCTGTTTCATTTCTCAAATATATTCTGCTTGCATCTGTCTTGTTCCACAGAAGGACTTGAGGAGAGCAGTGTGACTGTGAGTATCTCTGAGCGGCTCTAGCTCCTCCTTTCTGTTTCCCCTTTATTCTTTAATATGATCCTGTCCTGACCCTTCGTCTCCAGTGGTCACTGTAGTCGCTGTAGTCAAACTTGTCCTCTCACCTTTCCTCTCTTTCTGTCCTTTTGGGTGGGTATACATGTGTGTGTCTGTGGTTGTTGGTCGGGTCTGGGTAGATTGAGACCCCCATGTTGAACTTGGCTAAACGTGTTAATCACTGGGTCTGGGACCCCAATGAGGAGCGTAAGCGCTTGGAAAGGTGGCAACAGGAGCAGGAGCGCCTCCTAAAGGTACTACAGTGTAATGATGTGTATGTGCACGAATGCCTTGCAGAACACCGACTGCACGCGATGTTATGGACGCGTGTGTAAATGTTGTGTGTCTCTGTGTCACGCATGTGTTTTTTAAGCATTCAAAAATTAACATGAATCTGTTTCACTTCAGGAACAATACCAGCGAGAACAAGAGAAGCTGATGAAGGAATGGGAGAAAGCACAGCTTGAAGTGGAAGAGGAGGAGAGGAAGCACAATGAAGAAGTACAAACGTCCTGACAGACTCACTTTAGGCTGAAAAAAAACAACTTGTGCTGGTTCTGCATGTCCTATTTTCATCTTTGATTGTTTGTTTCCTCTGTGCTTCTTCCAGGAAAGACGCATTCTAGAGGAGACCGTCACACCCCTCAATCCTACAGGCCTGTTAAATCAGGTGTCAGGACAGACAGCGACGACTTCACCAGGTCCAGAAAATGACAACACAAACGGAAAAAATGTTCCCCTGGAGCACAATGGCCAAAAAATCTCTACAGGGAATGAAGATCAGCATGCATCGAAGCTGCACTTCTTCCAGGGTGAGAATGTAGTCCGTACATATCTGGACATAACCGACAAAGCGTTTAGAGGGAAAACACAAACTGAAGAAGTTGGATCAAGCTCCAAAGGACAAAGTTTATAATGAGAACAGTTTAAGTGTTCTTTAGAGTTTATTATACTTTGTTATTAATTTTTATAGATTCTGGGCCTGATGTTGAACCTTTAAAGAAACAGGAGCTGTGGAAAACAGCCTCTCTGGACCGCAATACTCAGCTGAACCAGGGACAGGTTGTTAAAAGGTACACCAGGATGCCGTATGTGCATGTATCTACACCCTTGTTTTATTTTATTCACAGTTGTTTTAATTATTGGGTTGAATTCTGGGCAGCAGCGGTTAGCACTGTCACTCTCTCCAGGAACCCCGTAATAAAATAGCAACCTCTCCTGATCTCACCCCAGCTGGAATAGGCTAACCCTGAACTGGATAAGGGGATAAAAAAATGGATGTTTCCGTTTTAAGAACAAACATCTAGAAATATTACATGACTGTGTTTTATTTTAGTTATTGTTAGCAAACATTTTGAACAGTGAATCCTGGATTACAGATTCAGAGATAACTTCATAAATCATAAAATACAATGTAGGTTAAAATGCACTGAACATTAAAAAAAAATACACCCGGTTATGAACTTATATATTCAATTGTTCACAAGTGTTAGTTTGTTAGTTTGTTTTTTACAATGAAATGTGTTTGCTATCATGGCACATGTTTCAGTTGTGTATGTGAACATTTTTCTTTTTTTAACCTCAGATCTGGATCTCATGATGTTGTTACAAGTAAACAACAGTCTTCCTCTCCAAAGCCTCAGCCTCCCTCACCCAGCAGGTGATGATGCTAGCACACACGTGCGCCAATAAATACCTGAAATATTACCGCAGATCAGGGGATTGAAAATCCATTAATGTGGGGAAAGCAGAGTTTGTATCTGACTAACTGTTCCCTTGCTCTCTTTCTCTGTGTAGGTGTGTTAGTGGAAAGAGACTGTGCACTGGTTGTTCTCAGCCTCTGGGAAAAGGCGCTGCTATGATCATAGATACGCTGGGACTGTTTTTCCACGTACACTGTTTCAAGGTTAGTAGCTTATACAGAATAATTAGATTTTATTTTTCCTCCATATTGAAGCAGATAAACAGAGATCACCTGAGCATATCTACACTCACCAGCACCTTTATTAGGTACACCTTGTTCACCTGCTTCTGAAAACATATACCTATTCAACCAGTCACATGGCAGCAGCTCAGTATAGTCCTGGTCAGGATGACTAGCTTAAGTTCAAAGGGAGCATCAGAATGTGGAAGAAATGTGATTTAAGTGACTTTGAAGGTGGCCTGGTAGCCAACACTAACTCAAATATACACTCGTTACAACCAAAGTAGGCAAAAGCACATCTCTGAACGCACAACATGTCAAACCCTGAAGCAGATTGGTAGCAGAACACCATACTGGAGCCACTCCAGTCAACTAAGAAGGCTTCGCTTAGCTTCTCATGTCTTTTGTCTAGTCTCTGTGGATTTGTACTTCTCACACTGAAGAGACTCACAACTCTGTTCTCGAAAATCTAAAATAGTAATTATGGATTTGATCAACTGGTCACTGAATGCGATTGACACTCTCTTCTGGATGAGAAGCCACGGCTCGGGAGAACCGCTTTGCCCTTATGGGACCTTCCCTGCCGGTTACACGATGGACGGGTGGAAGAATTGGAGGATCCTGTGCCTGGTGGGACTGTCCATTGAGGACATTTACCTTTTCGGAACCTTGATAACAGGGCTTTTGCTTATTGCAGCCGGCTTGGCCCTGGCTTATCGCAAATTGAAGAAAGCTGTCAGTGCTGTTCAAATCCCCACAAGCTTGGCCGCTGGAATGGATTCAATGGGGAGAGCGGTGAGCACTCAGTCTGCGGTCATGGAACGCTAAACGGATCAGATCAGGGAGAAGCTGACCACTCTCGTGGAAGCTCAGAATGCGCTTATTGAGCACACTGCAGGCACCATCACGGAGCGACTAACGGCGGTGGCGGGCACTCAGACTGTGCAAGTTGAACGCAGCTTGGTTAACATCTTGGAGAAACTCACACCTCTTCAGCGTGAAATTGAGAGACCTGCTGACCAGTGATGGACATTAGATCAACTGTGAAATTACATGCAGTTGTTTGCACTAAATGAAAAAAAGGCCACCGTTGCTGATTCAGCAACGTTTGAGCTGGCGGTTTCATGGCCAGCTCAAACGAAAACATCCCTGATAACAAAGTTGTTTTTGTCTCTTCACCCATGTTCTTCAAGGACACCTGCGTGGGATTGAGTGCTGTTGACATTTGCTCGAGAGGGTGAAAGGACACTGTGCTTCAAATCAACAACGGCTACATTCATACATGCACACACACACGTACACTGACACTGATATGCCCCCCCCCCCATTACCAACGCCTCCTATGCTTTTACCCCAGTCGCGATAGACAGCGGGTCCGGGGAGCGCTGGAGACGGCTGCATGACCGGGTGGGGCTGCGTATGCGGGCTTACATGTCATCTGTTACCACCTTCCACCCACAGTGGCTTGTCATGTGTTTTGATGTTAGATGTGCTGATTTATGTCAGCCTGGCGATGTGCTGTGGTGTTTTTTTACTGTACTTATACAGGCCTCTGAGTGAGGGAGCCCTGTATGACTAGAGTGTTTTTTTTCACTCATTCTTTCCTGATGTTGTGTATTTCATTGTGCTTCACATGTTATCCATTCTGACCTGTATCCCTCATGTGCTGTTAGTAATGTATGTCTGGCCAGAATGTGGTCCCCCTAATTGCCCCTCAGGGACGAATAAAGTCTTATGAAATGAAATAAGAACCAGAAACTGAGGAAACAGTTTGCTCTTCTCTTCATAATTGGACATTAGAAAACTGGAAAAAGGTTTCCTAGTTTTATGAGTCTCGACTTCTGCTGCAACATTCAGATAGTAAGGTCAAAATCTAGTGTGAACAACATGAAAGCATGGATCCATCGTGCTGGGTGGTGTAGTGGTGCAGGGGATATTTTCGTGGCACACTTTAAACCCCTTAGTGCAAACTGAGCATTACTTAAACATCACAAACTACATGAATGTTGTTGCTCAGTATTGTTGCTGTCTATGTCCATCTCTTTATGACCACAGTGTACCCATCTTTAATGACTAGAGGAACACACCATATCCCAAAGCTCAAATAACCTCATACTGAGCATCATCTCATCTTCACTGCCTACCTGAGAATTATTGCTGAACATCTTCATTCTTTTATGGCCGGAGTGTACCCATCTTCTGTTGGCTACTTCCAGCAGGATCACACACCAAGTCACAAAGCTCAAATACCATCAAACTGGTCATTTAACATGACAGTGAATTCACTATACTCAACTGGCCTCCACAGTCACCAGATCTCAATCCAACAGAGCGCCTGGCTGAAGTAATGCGACATTTTCAAAGCGAGAAAGATTTGCAAAATGTGTTCAGCTGAAAAATCTGCAGCAACTGTGTGATACTCTGATGAATGTTTCCATCTCCTTGTTGAATCTTATGACAACTGATGGCTTTAGAAGCAGTTCTGAAGGGAAAAATAAGGGGTGGGCAAGGGGGTCCAACCCATTACTTTTAAGGTGTACATAATAAAGTGGTGAGTTTATGTCACAGTTATGTTCAAGGAAGAGGACACACACACAAAAAAATGACATACCGCAGGAGTAAAAATCTTTATCATTTTTAGAGTTTTTAACATGAATATATTTTCTAAGACAGTCCTGTGTGTGCATAATGTTAATTGCCATATTTCCAAACACAGTGTGGACTGTGTGGTGCACAGCTCGGTGACGCCACTGCAGGGACTGACGTACGGATTCGTAAGGGAATGCTGAGCTGCCATGAGTGCTACATAGCATCTCGGGGTGAGAAGACATGCACACCCACACAAAGGAGCACAGACTGACATGCAGGCTGCATCCTGTCCTCCACACAGATGGCATACAAAACACATACCCTGCCTCTATGATGTCACCCATTGGTTTGTGGGCTCCATTTTGACTTCAGCTTTTTAACTACAAACATCTGTGGGGTTTGAGTAACTTCTGTAGTATGGGTATATATACAGACAGTACTGAAAAGAAGACTAAGAAGAATTGAGCTGAAGAGAATTTGTTGCTGTGTCTATTTTACAAGAAGAAACCTTTTCTTCTGAGATTTAGATTGACCAAAGCTTTTATGATGACACACATAACACTCTAATCTAAAACTGTCTTTTTCAATATTTGTGCTTTTGAACTAAACCCTTGGACATCGTTTCTGTCTTTATTTCACATACCAGACATTTTAGATAGTACAAACCTTTTCAGTGTAAACTTGACTGTAAATGTCATATGTCTATTTCTGTTTGCAGGCCGAGGTCAGCCCACCACACTATGATGACCACTGTTTTGGAGCTGAACCCTCAGTGATTGGGTGGAGAACTCTTCTAAAACCCTTAATCACACTCTGAAACAGTCTTGAAGCTACAAGTCAATATCTTTTTTTCCTCCTTGAATGCACAACAGCTCACGTGGATGTTCACAACAAGGAGTCTGAATCCACGTGGATCAAAAGTCTCAAATACATGGACATGCAGGACTATTGCTGTACTTTTTAACCGTAGATGTGTATACACTTGTTTTTAGTATGCGTAGCATGGATGTAATTAAAAAAAAACAAAAAAAAAACAGCTTGTTTAGGCGTTTGCACATCCATACAAGACACTCAATAGGGATCTTACGCCAAGAGCTGAACACTGCTGTCTGTAACACATCAGCCTCCCAAATCTCGACTCATTAACTCCTGCTTCTGCACTGATCATGTGACTCCACTCTCTTGAGTGTGATGCAAAAGGGGTTCAGGTTGGATAACCTGAAGTAGCTTGACCATTATAATGCCTTACTCATACCTTCTCTTTTATTTTGGGGTTTTGTGTTTACAGTTTTGCATGGATAAAAGTAACACACACATATATATATATATAAGTTTTGTGAGTATTGCTCGGATGGATAGTGAGTTGTCATTTTCTTACCTATCCTCGTGTTTGTCGTACATCATTATGATGATTTTGTTTTTTCTCTATAAGTCATTTTACAGGAATGAGAATGCATGTTGTTAAGTAATAATACGTGTTCTTTGAATTTTAAATATTTTCCCTTTAGGATGTTTTAGCCATTGTTTCTTCTCACAGACTGCACCTGAATCAGTGCCTTACGTAATGAATGCAAGTGGAATGTGTAGGAGGATTTCACACTCACACAGACCTAAGGGTCTTGGCACATTGTGTGTGTGTGTGTGTGTGTGTGTGTGTGTGTGTGATTAGACTTAAAGCACAGTACCATACCAGCATAAATGAAATGTTAAATGGATCAGCCTCTCCTAATCACCTGCTATCCTCTTCCATGGCCTCCAGTGAACTAAACCAATGACATAATGTTACTTGCTGCTTCCCTGTTTTAGTATCTTCTTAATGGTAGTCCACAGTGTCCTAAAATCTCTCCTCGTTTGCCTGTATCACAAACGTTGCCTCCCCAGAGAATAATGTGAACTGTTCTATCCTCTTGTCTTGCCTCAATCTGGAAACCTGACAGCTTCTTCATCTCTCAGAGGAATAGAGCTCAGTTCATTGTCTTTTATAGCAATTGTATGTTTATCAATAAAATGTTTTAAATGGGATGCTATCTGTTTCTGTTTTTTCATTTGGGTTTACTTTCATTAACTGAAGCATGCTATTAAAGTGATAAAGATGATATGACTACACAATAAGGTCTGTGCTGCGATAAAAGATTATGATTATGAGCTGTAATGTTTAGCCATCCAACGTAGATTTATACGAGCTTCGACACTGTTAAACGACGGTATGTACTCTCTTCGAAACCACGAGGCTCTGTGATCTCAGCCTTGTTTTAGCAAAGAATAGTTTTGTTCGCCTTTGTCGGTTTTAAAATAAAAGCAATAACGGAACTATTGAGCAAGTAGCAAGAAAAGGGCGCCAGTAAAAGGAAGGACCGGAAGTTTACTAATATTCACCTGACCTGTCTGGCAAATAAATTGTAGGCCAATGTAGTTTGTTGTTGTTATTTTAAAAACGCTCAACGTCCGGACAGATGTACTCAAAGGGACGCTCGTTTTATGCAGTACGTACCTTTCAATGCACGTTAAATTGGTTGCCATGTTAACAGCTCGCTTGTTTCCTTAATAGTGATGTTTAACTGTACGCGGAAGTTAGCTTGTGAGCTAGCTGGCTAGTTGAAGCTTGTCGGCTAAAAACAACTTGATGAGGTGTGAATTAGCTGCGACTCTGCTTCTCTTGTTACGCAGCAGATATGTTTTGGAAATAATTAGTAAATGTTTGCTCTATATAGCTGTACAACTCTGTACAGCTATATAGAGCAAACATTTACTAATTATTTCCAACTAATGAATATGTCCTCATTTCCCTTAGGTTCAATGCCAATATTGAAGAGAGATTAAGAACTGAAACCCTATATTAGCTTCTCTTTTTCTTTTTGTAACCAGCACAAGCGGTGTAGAATAAGCACACCATAAGTTGTCTTTACGCTTCTAAGTGCCTGTACTTTGACTGACTAGCCTTAAATACTCGTTAGTTTTACATTGTCGTAGTGCACACAAACCTTAAAGCTCTTACCCAGACCTGCTTGGTCTGCTGTCATCTTAATTGTGGACCTGCTTCTGACAGAAAAGTTTGGGAAGTCATTGTTTTCAGTCACCACTTATTATTTATATCAGAACCGAAAGCCCGTAGTGGATTTGGGATGAAACCCGTTTATATTTGTAGCTTCTTCCTGGAAACGGCTGCGAAGTCAACTAAAACTCAAGGATCTGATCACACTTAATGAATTTAAGATGGGTTTAAGCGACCTGGAGGCAGGGGCGTAAAGCTGACAGCATTATCCCAGAATGTTTGTACTCCTGGTCATTTTGATATGACTGATACCTGTGGTGATGTTTTAAGGTTCCTTGGGTTTTGATCTTTGAGCGTTTGAGTAACTATGCACAATTTATTTAGTGTGTGCTTTTGTTCTTTATTGTCTGTATCTGCTCTATACTCACAGGACAGTCTTGCTAAATCTGAAGAGTTTTGCAGTTTGTATTTATTTTTAAGGGTTTTTATTTTCCTAGATAAAAAAAATTAACTAAAATTAATCTGTTTGAGGAAATTGTAGAAGATGAGGTAATAGTTTGTCAACAAAGTCAAAATTATAAATCTGGTGTTTGTTTTAGCAGGCAGGCTCCTCGGCAGATATGACACGAAGCATAGAGGAAGAGTCTTTGGTGGATGGGCCCCTGATCTCTGCTGATGCCCTCCATTCTGCCATCAGGAGAGAGTTTCAGACTGTGCCAACACACTGCCATGCCTTCCTGTTGACTCTGCTGCATGTACGATATGCATACATTTGCACATACCCAGTGTTCACCAAGTCATTAAATACCTGCAAGTCTCAAATCCTCTACTCTCTTCTTCTTTTCAGGTTGTGTATGTTGTGTTGTCAGTCTGTGTGGCAGTACTGTGTGTATTAAAATTCGGCCAAGAGGAAGTGTGTAAGAGTATTTTGGGGACAATCCAAGGCGACAGCGTCATCGTGTTTGCGAAGACATGTTTATGGCTGCTGGTGCTGGCGTTCATGGGCTGTGTGCAGCACCACCACAGTTGTGCTCGGAGCAGAGGATACCTGCGGTTCTACAGACAAACGCAGGGGCTGAAACAGCTGCCGTTCATCATACACTCTGCAGGTACAACCTTTCATGAGGATACAGTGAATAAATCTGTAATGAGCAGTGTTCTCCACAAGGTGGCAGTAATGCTAAAACATAAGTAAGTGTTTATATTTCTGTGTGTGTGAACAGGAAACGCTGTGCTTATGACTCTTCTGGCTGCGAGATTACCACAGACTGTACACGTCTACGTGCTGCTCAGTATTCTGGGATTTGAGGTCTTGTTGACAGTGCCATGCCTGCTGTATTACATAGGTAAAGTGATCTTATTTTAATGTTGGGTAAAAGAATCTCACTCAGGTATTTAAGATTGTCTCTTTTGTAGGACTGCAGACAAATTTTGAAGTTTCTAAAATATTACAGAGACACTTTTAACATCATATACTCAGACTTACAGTCTGAAACAATTTTTTGAAAGATGAAACTCAAAATCCTTGTTGTCAACCAAACCGTCCGCACATGTACTTGTTTATATGGTGCAGGGTGTTCTTTCGCACCTTCACATCTAAATAGTTTAACCTTGCAGTTGTAGAGTAACAAACTATTTTAAAAAACAAATATACATTTGAAAAAGGGCAGTTGTAGGCAAAATATACAGTCTTAAAATTCTTTAGTAAGAAGAACTTGAAATATAATTTCCTTTGCGTACAGATCAGATAAACTCATTGTGGTTAAATTTCAGTATCTTTACCACATGAAGAGGGGAAATTTATCCGTTTAAAAATATGATATTATGGAAGTAGAACAATAAAGTTCTACTTCCATAAGTAGAGTTGATCATTATCAACTCCCATAAACTAATATTTTATTCACAATAGAGCACTGAAAGCTTATGAAATGTTTAAAATGAGATGTTTTATTATTTCTTAAAAATATCAGCTCATTTTTAATTTCTTTGGCAGCAACACATCTCAAAAAAGTTGGAAGGGGGAGAGCAAAAGGTTGAAACAGTAAGTCATGCTAAAATAAAACACCTGCTAAAAAAACATATACAACCAATCAGGTTAACTGGCAACAGGTCAGTGACTTGATTGAGCATAAAAACAAGCATCTTGGAGAAGCAGCGTTTCACCAATCTGCAAAAACCTGCATCTATAATTCTAGAAAGTTAATAAATAATAAAAATAGTGTTCTTGAATAGCCATGTCTCATCTGGAGTAAATTAAACATCTGGAGAAATTTCTCTTTAGAAAGAAACAAGACTTAAAATCAGTATTGGATGCCTGTGATCTTCAGGCCCTCAGGCAGCATTAAAAATGGATATGCAATAGAATTGAATTCTGTTATTAATCTACATTTTACACAGCATCCCATATCTAATATTGTATATTAGCTGCAAGAAGGAAGCACATGAAAAATAAAGAGGATGTCCGTGCTCAGCTTAATCATTTATTATTTTTTAAATAAGTGTTAGACATTTTTTTCCTTTTTCCTATAAAGGAGCCTGGCAGCGAACAAAAGCTGTTTTCACTCCTGCCCTGCAGCCCCTCAACCTTTA
>VURO01001810.1:6855-28401 GCA_015108175.1 Pelvicachromis taeniatus
ACAAAAGACGCTTAAAAAAAAAAAGAAAAAAAAAGAAAAAAACTCTTTCTGGATTGTCAAACAGAATTTCAGCATCTCCCTTATGTCCTCGTTTTTCTTTCTTCACACAACTACTTCAATCACTTTTCATGTGTAGAGAAGGAGGGTGGGGAAAAAAAGCCTTTGAGGAGAGCTGGGCCTGAAGTGTGTGGCGTTATCTCCATTTGTACAGTTGCACTGAGACACAGTGAGGCGCAGCCTATGACAGCAGGCTTCTTGTGCCAGGTAGTCTGCTTTCAGACGTGGTCAGACGATCTGGCTTATTTCAGGCGCGCTGAACTCTTAACCCTTTACTCGGTTTCCTGTAAAGCTGGCAGCAAAGCTCTGTGGTGTCTCTGCGTCATCTTAAGAATTGCAAAGGGATTAGAAACACAAACTGTCTGATACCATTGCCATCTGGTTTGAGGACACAGTCCTACCTCAAAAGGAAAAAACAAAACAAAACAAAACAAAGTTTAGTTAGTTCAGGGACATCTGGGTGACCGGGTGAATAAGTGTAGGTAAAACACGAGTTAATGCCATGGACTGTAAAAGGGTACAAACCATGGTCTAGTCACTAGCAGGCTGCTGCGGTTGTTCATAGTTTGCATTGAAGATGTGAACCATAGTTGGCCTTTAGAGTAAAGGTTGAGTCTTTTACATGTTACTTACAGCACTAAGGCAAATTACTGCAAGGTGAGCAGGTGGCAAGTGTTTGCAAGCAAGTAGTTATTTTCCATGCAAACTACGGGAACCAAAGTACCAAAGGGACCAACGTAATCACAAATAGGTTTTAGGTGCAATACCCTCTTTGTGACTGGCAGCTAGCAACCTCCAGCTACTACTTGTCAGCTGGTTGGGGAGTAGAGATCTTTCTCTAGCGACCAGAGGTTGCAATGGCGATCATTGGCCATTTTCTTGGCCTGTTTAATTGAGGTCTCGGTGACGAGACTTGGACTCCAGTCCCCTGGTGAGGTGGGTGCAGTGCATTAAAATAGAAATTCATATCAACCATGAGAACAAAGAAAACAAATCAAACTGAAGCGCTCATTTAATTGTTGGACTGGGTTATTCTGATGAATATTGGTCCCCAAAGCAATGCATCAAAAACCTTAAGGGGGCAAAATTAAGCCATCTGTGAATTTCACTCATAAAATTTGAAACTTAAATGGGATAACTTTGCTGTGCTAGGCAATAAATCCATGTAGTTTAAGACTAATCTAACAGGCGTTCACTTTTGAGGCGACAGATCTCGTACTTTAAACCCGAATCTATCGATTAGTTACACAAATGACTAGCCCAACACCACTACTTACTTGTCTCTCTTTGCATGTTTAGGCTGTATTCTTGTTGTCATGTGAAGCTGACACGGCTACACATCTGGAGGCTTTGGTGTACTGTGACGGGTATGGGGAAAATCTTATCTGATCGAGTGAAAGCAACACCACAGTGATATCCTGGTGTAAGAGTGTGATAAAAATGGTATCCAAATCCCAACCTCAGGTTTGGTGCTGCAGCAGCTTCATTAAGCAAAAAAGGGTCATCTGCTCTGGTGATAGGATGGCAGAAACTAAACTACAGTGGATCTCTAATAGAATATCTGGCTCCTGTCTGAGCTAATAAAACTAGAATGGCTGTCGGTGGAAATGAAGACAGTCTGATTGGATTTCTCTGGATTAATCCCTTGAGAAGAGTCCAAGGCGTAAAACTGCCCGAATCATACACACACACAAACACAAAAGACTGACGATTACCACCAGTGCATCTAATGAAACTGTGTGTGTGCTCTCTGCTCCATAAAGCAGGACAGCACTGGTAGAGTGGAATACTAAACACTATAAAAACACCATTTAGCTTCACAGAAACAAAGCCACTGGGAGGCTAAGTTTCCCTCGTTACTCGCTGCATGTTTAATAAGAACGCTGGTAAATGAAGGCAAATTGTACTTCTTATGTGGCACACTGACATACAGCTGCCTTTAAACAAATGACCACACTGATATGGACTTCATAGGAAATATATTTTTAGATCTGTTAATGCTTTTTAGATGTTTAAACTACAAAAGATAGATCAGCTGTGAGACCTACATAAGATATATTTTTTAAATAAATTCTCTTTGTTCCACAGTTCCATGAATATACAGTAGTATGCAAAAGACTTGAGCCAACCATTTCCTTATATTTTGCTTCAAAGAGTCAGACTTTGTTTTTTTTGTTTTTTTAAATTGCTCTTGAGCAATAGTTCTCCTCACTTTCTGAATGTTTTACCAACCTTTTCTTTGGACATTGACTGCATTCGCTACCTGACCTAGAAAAATGCTTTTTTTCTTAAGTCAGTTAAGACAGACCTATGAATCATTCAATTCATCTTTCTCATTTAAAAAAGCAATGGAGTAAAGGGATAAACCAGTAATGTGTCTACCTACACAAACGGTGTGCAACGGCAAAAGAGCGAGCGTCTACAACCATCTGTAAAACCCGGTGGAGGCTCTGCCATAGTTTAGTCTACATTTCAACCAGTGGTGTTGGAGACCTCGTCAAAACTGATGGAATTATGAAAGCAGAAAACATGTCTGATCCACCATACAATAACATATGCAAAGCACTGGATTGACAACAGCTTCATTTTCCAGCATGATAATGATCCCAGACACAACCATTGTGTGCTTTTCTACCAATGGAAAGCCATCAGTCATAGATCGGCCTCCCCAGAGGCTGGACCTCCACATTATTGAAGCAGTGTGGGATCATCTTGACAGTGAACAGAACAAAAGGTAAAAACATCCAAAGAAGAGCTTTGAATGTCCTTCAAGAAGCCTGGAGAACTATTCCTGAAGACTACTTAAAGAAAGCTGCCTGAGAGAGTTCAGACTGTGCTACAGAATAAAGGTGGTCAAACTAAATATTCACTTTCACTTTCATTAGAACGGTACAAACACCATCTTTACCTTAAATACTGTATCTCCATTTATGATTGCACGTTTAAAACCACTGAACCCATTTCCCATTTTCCTAAGCTTCAAACTGAAACGAATATTTACCTCCACCTTTTGTCTCACCAGAGCTGCTAAATATTTTCTGCAGACATGTGTTTTACCAGACACTAAATACAATTTTTAAGAGTTAGCCGTCTCACAAGACTGCCCCATAGATTTCTGCAGGCAATCAACCTGACTAAATGATGCAACCGTAATCACACATTGGCAGTCCACGAAAACACTGCCTTCTATAACCGGAAACATTTTGACACTTTCTCTTGTTGACTGGCACGCAGTGTAAGCCCAAACAGAAGAATCCCCCTGCGTGCGGTCACGATGTTTTATCTTTGCATGTGCAACACTTCTGCTTGAAAACTGCTGCCTTAGCAGTCTGATGACACTGTGATGTGCCGTTTCCAAGGATTACTTCAAAGCTGCATCTCTGTTCCTACTCCGGTTTAACGGCGGGACGTAATGGAGTGAAAATTATGGCACAGTGCAACTCTGTGCAACATCTTCAATTTGTGTTCAACTGTCAAACCCATCCTTTCCCTTTCCCTCTTCTTACACGCCGTTTCCCCCCTTTTTGATTGGCAACTATTTGCTCTACTTTTTCAATAAAGTAAAAATAAGCAAAACTGCACCACATTTGATGTTTTCAGTCACTGATCTTTCATTTGAGCCGAAAACCTGAATGAGGTAGTTCTGACTTTTAGCAGTCATCTACTTTAAATTGTTGAAACAAGCCGCAATAAAAATGTTTATTACAAGGCAAATTAAACATGATACTGAGAATTAGTTATTTGCTTGACTTTTGTTTAATTTGCATGTGGATTAAGAGTCATTACTATGACCTGCTGTACCTCCAAAGCTACATCCCAAAGCCCTGTACAAGGGAACTGGCATAAGCCTTACCGGCATTGAGTGAAGAGGAAACTGTGCGAGGACCACAAGAAGAGCCTGGTAACTGGTGTCAAGAAATGTAAACGCCACCCGACTAACGATTTAAAAAACTGTTAAAAGCAAAAAAAAACTAAATTCTAACATAAACCACCGTCCAGCACAGAGACCACTTTGTCCAGATGAAGATTGGTTTATCAGACAAGAAATTAGAATTGAAATTTTGCCTCGATAAGCTTAGAACTCCAACTAATCTGCTGTGCCACGGCTCACCGTGACCTTGAATAGCAACATCTAATCACTTTGTCCTTGGCTGTCAACAAATCCCCTCTCACGATGTTTCTGATATACTGCGTTCGTGAAAAAATGGGACAATCCAAATGTATAACGCCTCGGGCCACTGGGCAGAGAATTAAAAAAAAAATTAAAAAGGAGGGAAGAAAAAATACAGACCTATGAATCTCAGGCATCTGTAGTGCGTCCCAGCTGGTGAGGCGGTAAACAGTTTGAAAGAGAGACAGGTAGAGCTGACAAGCTACACCTGGTGTCCTGGTGATTGTGGGGTGGGTGGGGCTGGACTCTTTGTCCAAGTGGACACAAAGATGGACATAATGGGCAAATCTGTCATCCTCAAACTGAGGGTGCCGAGGATAATAATGGGCCCAGGATTTAACATATAAACTACAACTAACCTAAACTAACAGTTGTTGAATGGACTCTTTGTGTTGTGTTTTCTTTTGTTTTTTTTCTTTTTGTTTTTAGGAGTAAAAATGATTAGTTCATCAGAAACAGTAAATGAAGAATCATTTAGTGTTTCTGTCATCTCACCACTTCCTACACGTCGCCATCTCCCCGCTCTTCACCCCTCTCTTTCTACTCAACAACTCTTTCTCTCCCCACTTTGAATTCCCTGCCTTCCTCTCGTCCTCATCTCTCTCTTTAGGAAACTTCGCATGGTGTTCTCTAACCACTCTCCCTCCATTTACTGCCTCCTCTATTCACTCTCTTCCACTCTCACTCACTTTAACAATCTGTTTAGCTCCCCCCCCCTCCCCCCCAACCATTCACTCCCGCCATCTCTTCCCATCTCTCTCCAGCTCTGGGTCTATTCTTTCTCTACCTCGTTCTGTGTCCCCGGCCGGCTAACGGAGCGTGAGATTGGCTAATTAACGGCTGCCTGTCGGCCCTGCGAAGACAGCTGGGTTATTTGGTGAGAGTGGAAAGAAGGGAGGAGAGACTGAAGAGGAAATGAGAAGAAGAGTGAAAGCGAGTATCGTTATCTGTCGCACAACCTGATTTTAAAATACAACTTCAAGCTCGCAGTGCACATTTTAAAAAATGTTGTGTGCTCTACTTTACTTACACACAAACTGGGTTAATTTGTTTAAAACAATATCAATCCTTTTTTCCCCGACTCATGAGTACGGCAACATGAGCGGTCTAACCAAATTAAGGCCAATGTCACATCTCCTTTTAGCTCCGTTTTGGTTTCTACCACCTCCTCAGCAGTCATGTGGCACAAGCCTCCAATGCACAACGCTGCAGAGCATAGTTAAGTGAACAGTTATGCTTAATTTCTTCTCTTGTTCCCACCATGGAAGCAATGACAAGTATAAATGGTGTCAAGAAATGTAAATGCCACCCGACTAATGATTTAAAAAACTGTCAAAAGCAAAAAAAACTAAATTCTAACATAAACCACCGCCCTGCACAGAGACACGATGGAAACACTAGATGTGTTTGTGTGTTTCTCATGTGAGGCTCATACGCTGGCACCCTAAATTGGTGCTCAGTCGACAAAACCTTTGGAACCCTTCATCAGCAGGCAGTCATTTGTCCATCATGTGTTTGTCTGTGGGTTGGAGATTTGCAGGTGTGCAGTACTCAGTTTATCAGAGGTTCATGTCTGCAAACTGCAGAGCTGGGCGATACTTCTATGCAGGTTTGTCCTCACAATCATTTTCACATCATATAAACTCCAATCCTGTCTTAGTTTCTCTGACACTTTTGCAAAAGGATGAAGTTTGGAGCGACTTTGTGGCCGTTGCTGTGGTTCCTAAACAGTTCTACTTCACAATAACACAACTTACAGCAGATTGTGGAATAATGGGAAGGGAAGAAATTTCACAAACTGACTTGTTGCAATGGTGAAGCCCTACTACAGCATCATGCTTGAAAATACTGAGCTGTTTAGAACAACGCATTGCTTCACAAATGTTTGGAAAGGCAGACTGCATGGCTAGATGTTTGATTTCATACACCTGTGGTGCTGGGACTGACAACACCTGAATTCAAAGATTAAGAGGTGTGAACTAATGCTTTTTCCTATACAGTGTATATTAAGTTGGCATAAGAATTGACACTTAGCTTGTATGGGCCAAACTACATATATATACACAGACATCAGCTACTGCCAATGGCAAATTCAATTCAATTATATTTATACAGCACCAAATCACAACAACAGTCGCCTCAAGGTGCTTTATATTGTAAGGTAGACCCTACAATAATACATACAGAGAAAACCCCAACAATCATATGACCCCCTATGAGCAAGCGCTTTGGTGACAGTGGGAAGGAAAAACTCCCTTTTAACAGGAAGAAACCTCCAGCAAAACCCGGCTCAGGGAGGGGCGGTCATCTGCTGCGACCGGGTGGGTGAGAAAAGGAAGACAGGAAAAAAGACATGCTGTGGAAAAGAGCCAGAGATTAATAACAGGTATGATTCAATGCAGAGAGGTCTATATCACCTAGATTGATTGATTGATTGATTGATCGATCAACCAACCTACAGTCCATACTTTCTGTAAAATGTATCGTTTGGCTCTTCTTACACTGGTGCAATTAAACTAAATTATACAATCCAGTTAATAGCTTGGTAAACTTGCTATACGGTACACTATATTAGTTCATTTATAGAAACAAATATATAAATAATAAAAAATTAACACAATCAGATCAGGGAAAGACTGCCAGCACTGTGATTTTATTCCACTATTCAACACTGAGTTTTAGGCCGTAGTTCTCTAAAAAACTGTGAACCTGGAGGGATTGTTGGCAGACAAATGTAGCCATGATCGCTGTGCCAACAGGATTCAATATCATTTCTTTTTTCCTCAGAAATACTCAAGAATTTTCACCAAAACCTTCTTGGAACAACACAATGTTGTCTTTTTACTATAAATATCTTTGTGCACCTCTATGAGACCCACACTACAGTAAATAACAGTGATACAAACTACTTCGGAGAAAGCTGTTTCAAATGCAAATTTGTTTTCCCGAGCTCACCGGTTAAGTTTAGTACCTTTAACAACCATCTTGGTTGGCATTTGCTAATTGTAGCCATCTAGCTTTCTTTTTGCTTGCATGCCTGATGCCTCATTTGGAAGGGGAAAGAACAGCATGTGTGTGTGTGTGTCTATACTAGTGAACCACTGAGGAATAAAGCTTTATGCTTTCCCCAGCAGGTACAGACTGATATGCTGTTACTTAAACAATAGAACATCCAGGGAGGTAAAAACAGTGGTATCTTGTGAAAAGTGTCACGCTTTTAGAAGCGCTGCTTCAAAACACAAAGAAAAATATCTCTAATGGTGATGTCATCTCCCCCTCCACTGACATCTAGTACGCAACATCTGACAAGTGCAGACTTCCACGAGTGCAACAACATGCCATTCATTCCTCGGGTAATGAAGGCTGCGTGTCCGCATGCAGAAGCACGTTGAGTTAATCAAAAGCAAAACAACACAGGGTCAAAAAGACAGCAAGACAAACACACATCAATCTTTTGTGTTACGATATGAAAAATCTTTGAAAACCTTCCATAAACTTTAATTTACAAATGATGACACACCGTCCAATTACTGTATGCCACGGAGGGTGGTACACTTACTTGATTAGCAAATTAGCTCTAAATTTAACTCTAATGACTAAAAGAACAAAGGATCAAAGTAATCTCAACCCGGGGAGGAAGAGAACATCCGATCGTTACGGAATAACGTCCTCCAAACCTGAAATATTTGTCCACAATTAATTCTCCCATCATCATCGGGGTCGTGAAACTCCCCACGCAGAAGGTGATGAAAGCGGTGACGGTAATTGAAATGCGATTTGAACGCCAATAATCGTGTCTGAACT
The DNA here is from genome assembly GCA_015108175.1 of Pelvicachromis taeniatus. Taxonomy (NCBI): domain Eukaryota; kingdom Metazoa; phylum Chordata; class Actinopteri; order Cichliformes; family Cichlidae; genus Pelvicachromis; species Pelvicachromis taeniatus. The sequence goes on from VURO01001810.1 coordinate 14,888, forward strand.
GATCCCACGCACCATCAGATTTCTGAAAAATAATTACCTACGACTCCAGCGGCTGTGTGGAGGTATCAGTGTGTGGTGCTGCTAAAAACTAATTAAACACAAACAAGTTAAAGACCAACTAAAAGCTGCGATTTTCATTGCATGTACACAAGTTCAACTTATTATGCATTCCTGATGCTAAATGCTAGAACCCGACCATTGACCGACATTAGCTATTAGCTAATGGCTGATAAATGAAAAATAAAAATATAAAGACGACACTGGAGCACATACTTTAACCATGTTATTAGTGTTGATGCTGCATAGTTTGTCCATCAGAGGGCGCTGTCTATCATTTTTTAAATCCCCAAATATCGATATCATACATTGGCTGGCCACTAATAAATGCTAACATTAACATCAGCAATAAAGTGCAAATACAATTTTTGCAGATTTGGTTTTAAGAACAATTTGAATAATTTTGACATCAAGGGATGTTTGAGGAAACGTTTTAAAGCAGTTCATCAAACTGTAAGAGGATGATCTAAACCAGAGACTCCATGTTTGAGTCATGTGGCAAGTGCGGTTGAAAATGTACCACATCCTCCAGGAAACATGAATGACAGCATGTGCAAGTCATCATCTCATAGATGCTCTGATGACGGTGGAAGAATAGGGCATGCGAATGAGGAGCAGGTTAAAGAGTCACCTTTAATGGGATCGTGATAGATGCATTTTCTTTCCCCTTGTGCCACCTGAATACAGTTATCCATGCTTCTAACAGGGAATCCAGTACACCTCACAGGAAGTGGTTATTCATTACGCAATAACTTAAACTCATGAACTGAATTCTTGGTGATCAGAATTCGTCATGGACCAAAGATGAGCAATCTGCTATTGGGAAGTTATCCTGCTTCAACAAAGTCTCCTTGGCTAGCAAATCAAACCCTAAGCTTCCTACTGGGATCAAATTGACTATTAATTATTGGCACAAGTACAATCTACTGTGGATGACACACTGATTTCAATCCTGCTCATTTGTAAAAAAAATATTAAAATATCTTCAACGAAAGAGCGACATTATAAAAGGTTCTTTTCACTCATGTAACGTCTTCTACAATAAATGTTGATGTAGCAACGCACTGACTCATAAGGAGGCAGTAGTTTCACTAATAATGGGCTGAGTCAGTGTAACAGTGAATAGGACCACTGAATGACTAAGCAGTGAGAACAATGCAGGTTATTAGGTGTGCAATTGTGTTTCACCGTGCCCGCTGTTAAAACAAGCGCCGACAGGATAGCCGTTTTTGGCCACCTCTAAGGAATGTACTGTTCTCTCTAACACACACACACACACACACACACACACACACACACACACACACACACACACACACACACACACACACACACACACACACACACAGACTGTTGCTCTACCTCCTCAGTAATTTCCTAGTTTCCTTCTTGTGTCAGAACAATAAGCTTCAGAGGTGAGGTAGTAACAAATCACTTGTATTAGAACGCACAAACAGACACACACACACACACACAAGCTGTTATTATATAACATGCTGTCACACCCAAGAAAAAGCTTTGTGTCTTTGATGTAAGGACACCTGCATAAGCCGAGGTTTGGCTGTTGTCCAGACTCAGGAAACGTACACGCCACACCTTTGTTGCTGCATGTCACTCGATTCCAGTTTCCTAATTGGTCCTTTTCCTTGTGTGTAATCTGTTTGTTATGGATACTTGTTGCACTTTGGGCCACTTTCTCCGACTTAAACGCACCTGCCTGTCACAGTTGTTTAACCCCTAAATATAAACAGTGCTTTGTGGTTAGCTAGATCACAGAAGAACCCTATGGTCACATGATCATCTGCAGCAATATGCACAATGATATAACCGCACGTGTTAATACCCAGAAAAATGCCTATTTATAGCAAGCTTTCAAAGCTCAAACATGAACTAATACAGCTCAGTATTTTGTCTCTCTCTAACCTCACAGATACTAGTCAGAGAAAAATAAATAAATCCAGTAAGCAAAAACGGTCAAGATGTCTCAAATATGCACTTGTTATAGTCAAATTGTGCAGAAGAGCATCTCTGAAAGGCCAACGAATCAAACCTTTAAGCAGATGGGCTGCAGCAGCAGAAGACCACAGCGGATGCCACTCCCACAGCTAAGATTAGGAAACTGAAAGTCAAGTTCACACAGGCTCGCCTGCTGCCTGGTCTGATGAACTGAGTCTTAAACTCTGCTGTGACTTTAAAATGTTAAGGTTAGAACTGTGTACACAACATGAAAGCATGGATACATGCTGGCTTGTATCAGTGCTTCAGGCTGCTGGTGGTCGCACGATGGTGTGTAAGATATTTTCTTCGCTCTCTTTGGGCCCCTTAGTGCCAACTGAGCTTTGTTTAATCAGCACAGTCCGAGTATTATTGCCGACCACGTCTTTACGACCACACTGTGCCCATCTTCCGATGGCTGCTTCCAGCAGGATAATGTGTGATGTCACAAAACTGCTTTCTCGAGTATGACAGTAAGTCCACTGTACTCAGATGGCCTCCACAGTCACCAGATCTAAATCAAATAGAGCACCTTTGGGATGTGGTGGAACAGGAGATTCACATCGTGGATATGGACCAAAACCTCCGTCACCTTCTTTAATCTGTGCCATGAAGAATTAAGGCAGTTGCCTTCACAGCGGTCTTAATTCTTCATGGACAAGGTGTGCTAAATAAAGTGACTGGTAAGTATATACTTCCCCTGGATGTATACAACATGTTACTTCACGTATTAACATGTATTTCATATATGATAAAGAACCGCTCCAGCTGTGCTACGTTAATCCCCAGCTGTAAATAGTCCCAATCGAACTCCCCCCACTTTACTCCTCTGCTACAACCTGACAGCTGTTTTAGAAACCCACTGCTATCGTCTGAAAAAAGAAATAAATAAAAGAGGGAAAGAATGAAAGCCGATCAGGTGTTGAATTAGAGCCATTTTCAGACCAAATGTTACTTACAGAGTAAAGTGTGACTCAAAGCGCCTTCATTCATGCACAAAGTGGAACCAGATGTTGCGCTGAGAGCATGATCACCGATACAGAAATGCCCCAGTAATTCAGCCAGTTCCCTACTGCCGTAGCGTTGCACAGCGAACACATGCTGAAGTGACAAATGATTTACCATTAGCACGGAGCCTGTTAGTTACAGTTTAACTTAAACCGCAACCACAGGAAACAAATCAGGAAACACGCGTCACGGTGATGGCAAAAAAAAAAGAAGAAAATGAGCTTAGACACAGTTTAGGTTTTGAGGTTTGTTTTTTTTGGTTTTTTATCTCTGAAACTTTTGCCCCTCACTTTACTGAGATACTCATGCTAAAAATAAAAAAAGCAAACTATTTTTACCCAGTGAAATGACAACAGTCACTGAGAGATTTTTGCTAGCTGAAGCTATTAGCTAGCTAATTAGGCATACGTTATCTTGAAACGGCTGAAATGCCGTCACCAGATGACTCCTTAGTGAATCCAGTGGACTCGCTTTAATTGAAAGCCTAAAGAGACTTCTTGACTCGATGGCCACGTACAGTATTTCTTGTTAAAAGTTCAAACTGCCTGTCTGAGGAAGGCTAACAGCCAACAGCAGAACATAAACCATTTTATGTGCACAACATGTTTCTTCTGACTCTCTCTCTCCTCCTACAATGAACACATCAATATCCACGTGCAGCATCTTTATCAGCTGTCATGAAGAGGAAGGCTCCGTTCCCTGGTGCAACCACCAACCCCCCACGATCCCTGCAGCGATAAGCATCTGTGTTAATGCTTATATACATTCACACATATAATCAGGTGCAAAAACTGTCATGTTTGGTTGTAAAAACTGGAGGAAAAAAAAGAAAAAAAGAAATTGTATTCATCTCCGTTTGCTAAAATACAGTATTACCTATCCGTCTGTACTTATATATAATATAGAAAACACATGTTGGAGGGGATAGGAAGGATGCAAAGAGAAATCAGAGGGAAGCTGTGACAGCTGGGCCCAGCGAGGTGGTGAGTTATGCGCGGCATCATGTGATGTGTTTAAGTTAAAGAATACAGACTGGAAAGGAAGAGCAGGGCGGATGGCATAAGATGAATGGATGTTTAGAGTGATGGAGAAAAAGAGGCGGAGGCGGGCGGGCGAGGCAGACGGAGATATAGACGGACCGAGGAAAGAAAGAAGAAGTAGTGTGTTATACTACAGATGGTTCCCACAGGAGGCATCCATTTGTGTCCCAAAGGGAATTTCCAGTGTCACAGAACATTGTACATGTACATTAATGGAAACAATGTATCAAAATGTATTCTATTCTTTTCTATTTAACTTCTATTTCATATAATCAGTTTACAGGTTAAAACAGGCGACTAAAATATAATGTATCAACTGTTTTAGTAATCTAATACTGTTACTATTGTTTTACACCGTCGATTCACTGGATAAGAAATACGTTATTTAATGAGCAATATTCAATAGAAAAAAATAGACTCAGAAGAAAAGTTCATTGGCTTACATTGTAGGGATTTTAATAGTCTGCAAACAAAGTGTCAAAATAACTAAAGGGTTTGGTGTCTTTACAGGCTATATAACAGTCAGCTTTAAAGAAAACACTTTTCTAAAAGCAAAAATGAATAAATAAATAAATAATACACTAATCCATCCATTTTCATCCGCTTATCATTTTCAGGGTTGCTGGGGGGCTGGAGCCCATCCCAGATGTCACAGGGTGAGCGGCGGGGTACACTCTGGACAGGTTGCCAATAAAATGAAGTGTACATACGAGCAAGCTAAGGCATAAAATAGCCTTTAATCTGTTTTCTTGGAAGGCTTTCTTACATGAGCAGGAGGCCAAAAAAAAAAAAAGAAGACATCTGACAGCGCCTCCTGGATGAGGTAGATGTGATGTTCATGTGCAGGTGTCTTTGAATGTGCGTTTTCAAGTGTGGTAGTGTACGAGTGAGGGTGTGTTTGTGTGTGTGTGTGTGTGTGTGTGTAAGCCTTTAAAGGAGCATGGGGTGAAGGCAATGAAGAGAAGTGAGCACATCAACATTCTGCGAAAAACAGACATTATGATGATGATGATGAATCTAATAATTAAGCTTACTGATTAACTGATTAATAATAAGACTACAAGCACTGGGTCAGTGGCTCAGAGTTTTATGGGCCCAGGAATAATTTTATTGGTGTACACACACACGCACGCATGCACACGCACACACACACAAAATGTGTATCATTTGGAATATTTGGGTTATTTTCACATAAACGTCTGTTTAATTGGGCAGCAATTTTAAACCAGTGGTAGCGCACCCTGCTGGGCACAAGCAGTAGTGAAGGTGTCCTCTTTAAGTCGGGATTAGATTCTCTGCGAGTCAGTTAATGTCCACTAAGGTCCAAATGATGGGAATTCACTCATCGGACAATAAACCTGAGGGTTCTCGCTGATGTCCACGGACAATCTACAATCCACCAACTACGAATGCACACCAGGCGGATTCAAAGTGGACCTCAAAGAAGTATAACAGGAATTACTAGTTGGCCTTGTCTGTGTCTGCAGTGGAATATAATCTAGGCCTTACTTTTCAGGTCATAGTGTCCATCTTTTATATACAGTGTATGCTTTGTGTATGACAACTTAATTAACCACAGATAATTTAAGATAAGGAGTAGCCGCCACAGTGGGTGGAAAGATTGGCACAAAAGAACATAACAGTGTGTTAAAGCTGTTACCGATTTATGTTCTGCTGATTAAATAATTAATCTGTCCACCAATAATTGAATTAGTATGCATGAACTCAATGACAATCTGTGTTCTGGGATTAAAGATTTGGGCCTGATGCTGGCGGTAGACAGGCTGGGCTGTTCAACTCTTTGTGAATTCAACAAACTTGGCAAGATTGCTGCTTTGAGTCACAACACTGGTTAGACCACCTACCTGTGTCAATGAAAGCAAACCCTCCATTGTGGCATTCTGATGTGACACAATACTGTTTACCGTTTCCCTCTTTTCTTAACCTGTGGTTTCTCATATCAGAAGAAACTGAAACCTAACAATATGAATCGCAAATTCTATATGTGTGAAAGCAGCCTGGATAGAAATGTTAGTACAGCTCACCAAGTAACCAATACACAAATATAAAACCACAAAGGAAAGAGAAAGCATGCAGAGCTCTGAATGTGCACGTGTGTAAAACTATCTGAAATGCAGAAACCACATCATTCTTATTAAAGCTGCTGCTGACAGGTTGACAGGTGAAGAAGGCAAAAGAAAATGTTTGTATGAATTTGTACATGTGGGAGCTGCAGCAGTGTCTCGATGCATGCATGGAAAAAGATGAAAAGAGCTTGCAACAGTTGCAGATTGTGATTTATGAGTGCGCGTGAGGAAAACCTTACAAACACTACTGGCGTATATGCAGTATGGATATGTGTGTGTGCGCGCTGTACCAGTTTTTGGCGAGGATCCGGAGACGCTGAGCGAGCACTCCATCTTTGCCGTTTCCCACGGATAAACGCTGCTATCGTCCGACTTGATGGTGATGGAGAAGGATGGGCCTGCAAACGCCAGCACATCGGTTCAAATGAGCTTTATTCGAGAAACATTTGATACAGACAACAAACATCAGAGAAACTCTGCTGAGATCAAACGGGCTCGTTCAAACACAGGCTTGCTTTTAAACCTACATATACGATAATTCGGCATTCGGGTCCCTTAGGAAAGACAGTAGATGTGAGCTCGCAGGGAGAAAAATAGCGTTCAGCCCTCAGATGGTAAATACTGCTTTAAAGTCACAGTCTGTGGGTTCTCTGATATGCTGAAATCAACAAGCAGGAAACAGCAGCACTGTAGCTAAAGCAGATGGTAGCTCAAAACCAGAGCCCGGCACCCGCTATAAATTTGTAAAATGGAACCGCTGCTGCAAGGCTAACAAAGCCCTCAACTATAAAGATTTATAGCTACAATTTCAAGTGTGCCTTCAGTGTTGACACCTTAATGGCTTTATATTCTGCAACCCAGTGAGGTTTTCAGGTTGGCTTTGGGCCGTTTTGTTAGAAAAAAGGAAAAAGCTTGAGGCTGTGGCGGGTTATGTTTAAAATTAGTTTACTAACAAGTCATTTCTGCTTTTGTATGCTATGCGTCTAAGCAGAAGGAAAGAGTGAAAAGCCGTTTTCACGTGTGAAACTTTTTGGAGCTGTAGATCAGGATCTCCCTCACATGGAGCAGAAAGTGCGTCAAACTGGAGGCGGTGGGTTTCTGAAGCAGTTGGAGCATGAATGATGCACCACACACAGGAGATCGGACCAATCTGACATCACACTGACTTTGTAATAGGGAGCTGGCAGGTTAAAGACCGGCTAATGTCTTATTAGACTGCGTAAGACATGGGAACTCTCACCTGCACCTCAGTCAGGTAAGTCCTTAAAAACAGTTCAGAGTGGCGGCTAATCTGTGAGAAAAAGGCTCAAGAGAGCGGAGCCACTGTTGCATTTGCCTGGTGTGCTACTGCAACAGTCAGTCATGGATGAGATGAAGAAACATATGTCTGGGTCTTGGACTAGGATCTAGTTTCAGATTTCGAACGTCCACAAAGTCTTGAAATCTACGAGCAGGTTCAACAGGTCGAGGTCCACGCTAGGCCTCGATGGAAACCTCACACAGGACTGCTTAACCTGACTGTCTGCCCTCACCCCCCTTTACTCTGTTCTGGATACTTTTAAAATATGTGCAGATGGTTTGCTGACTTATGGGGGTCCCTGCTGTGTTAATCCCCAAAGACTCCCATGTTAAACTGCTGAGCATTAAAGAAGAGCTTTAAAGCCAGGTACAAAAAATAAAAATAAGAAAGCTTTGGGGCTCTACAGTCAATCTCTAACAATATGAATGCAATAATCTGACAAATTACAGTTTGTCAGATCATTGCATTAATGACTGTTTGGTTAACTGCCAATTTGGAGGTACGTATGTGTCCTAGGGATGCATTTACTAGCCTAGAGTACGTTTAGCGACCGTCTGCAACCATCGGTCTCAATGGAGAAATCTTTATTCCCTGACCTGCTGCAAATCTCTCTCTGAGCTGTAGTGAAACTAAAGCTGTGCCTTAACGCTGCTACCAACACAGGCAAAGCTTTTATTTTGAAGGCAAAAAAGTCTCTGCTTCTGGTTTTCATCACACTTTTCACAGTTTAACCACCACATGACCAGTAGGACCTGATGGTTACTGACCAGGCTCTCTTCCCACGTGTACGGGGCTTTAGCAATCAATTTCAGAGCAACCACTGGCAGCTGGTCAGGAAATACAGATGTGCCCTTCGGGACCAGTTGGTATATGGTTGGTAACCAAGTGTGTGTGACTCTATGCCTGAAAACTGACACATGGAAGAATTGGGAGCATCATAGAAAAAATAAGACTTCATTTAGATATTAGCAAACGGGTAGATCACTTGCTGTACAGACAGAAATGACTCGTATTTTTGGACCGCATAATTTGTGGTGAATTTATGTCTTAAAGTGCAGCGCTGACTGGGCTGTAAAACAAGAAAACTGACGTACAAATTAATTTAATCATGTGTGTGTGTGCGCGTGGGGGAATGCACGGGAATAACTACAGCCGTAAGACCTTGGAGCCATTTCTCGTAAAGTTTAAAATGCTCTGACAGTCTGCACTACCCATGCTGTCATGAGTAGCATACTGTATAATGCATGCACTGCAGCTGCATAAACATTATGAAAATACTAAGACATGTTTAAGTCTTGCCACTGGTGATCTATATGCAAGTCCAAAGAAAGGCTAACTTTAAAAATCCTTTACATAACTGATGTTTGTATTAGGAACCATGTGCCATGGATGACCTTGCCATATTTGGGATGACACCAATTTAATTTTAAACTTTCTAATAAACGATGCAAACTGAAGGATTGAGTTTGGGAATGTGTCTCAGTAAAGGTGGACATTAAAGATCCCCTTTTAGCTCATTCATCTATCTTACTCTGGGATCAGAGCCAGACTCCACTAATGAAGTCTTTCACAAAGGAAAAAGTCATGTCTGAAATGAGGGCATTGTTCTTATGGAGGCCTTGCTCTAGGCAAACGATACCACTTTTTTCTCTGACTGCTCCATACTTATATACCTCTTACTTAATTTTAACGGTTAAAATCACTTAAACACTGAATTGTTAAACAATGACTGTGCGGTTGAGACGCTGCATTTCCATATACCTCCTCACAGAAGATCCCCATACAAGGCAGAAATACCACAACACGTCTGAAACATTGAAGATACAGCTGGAACAATGGGAGACTTGCCAGTTTGTGGATGCACTCCACACACACACACACACACACACACACACACACACACACACACACACACACACACACACACACAACAATGATGAGTGCACAGCGCTTCCGTCCCCTAAGGCGAGTGTAAGGGGTTCTTGAAAACCACTCTGCTTGAAGCTTGATCGCTGTTAGTGTGGGAGTGTGTGTGTGTGTGTGTGTCGCTTTATGTGGGGTCAACTCAAAGTGTTCAACTTGGACACACGCGCTCGAACACTTGAAAGATTACACACGCACACAAGAAGAGAGAGAAAAGGAAAGCAGCGGTGCAGATCTTTGCAGCTGGCTGATTGGCCAAAGGGCTTCACTTTGAAGATGTCTCAGAGAGCTAGGGAGGGAGAGACGGCAGGGGTGAGAGAGTGAAGGGGTGGTGGAGGGAACGAAGAAGGTAAAAAACAGCGTGTGATAAAAAAAATAAAAAAAAGGAAGTAAAGCTCAAGGGTTCCTGCCCTCCCCAGAGAAAGACAGAAGACAGTCTTCAGTTTATCTTCTCCTCTTCCACGTTTCCTCCAATTTGCCGTCATCTTTCGCTCGTTCACTCCTGCAGCCTTGGAGCATCTCCGCTGTCACCAAACATCTCTCGCACATGATTAAAAATGTTTCATCCAGTCTTTTAACCAAGATGTGCGACTTACTCCAGGTGGTGGTGTCTGCTTTCAAACTAAATATTATGTCCCCTGAGAAGACTTCTTAATCTTTTTGCCCACACAGTAACTTGAAGTTGTCATCTAAACTGTGCCATGGATTTCCATGCTCTAATTTCCTCATGGTACCTAATTCACTCATAAATTAAATTATTCTTAATTTAACAGCAGCATCTTTTATCTGCATTTTTTGTATAAGGAAGTTACAGTTCTACTTGTGGTTACATATTAACTGTATATAAATGATGGAAGTAGCCACCATGACGGCCCCTATATTTGACTTTAGCATCACAGCTATGACCATATTTGATTTTCAGAGGAAAATGTTACTCTATCTGCATGAGATGTTGGAGCACTCAGCGATCAGCTAATGCTAACAAGCAAGGTTAGCATGGTGCATTAAATGGTATATGGGTGGATGAAACGGACTCCTAATTAGTGCTAAGTAACATACAAATGACATGCTAAAGCTTCACTCACCAAAACTGGAGAACAGACTTCTTGGACCATCTGCACCACAGAGCAATCCATATAAAATGTCAGATAAGCGTGTCATGATGCTCCATAAACCACAAACGCAGTGAACAGGTTGAGTTTACTCAGGAGAATTAATGACGATGCCTCACAGGAAGCTAGCGGTTAAAGTCGCCTGTGTCAACACCCATGGCTCACTCAACGTAGCCACGCCTTAAAGCATCTTTAACTTTCAGGTTAACTACTTTATGTTGCATATGTTTTGATTTTAATGTGGGTATTTTAACTTAGGAACTATGGAGACAGGCTGAGTTTTGAAAACAACCTCTAAGTGGCCATTAGAGGAACTGGTATTGTTTACGTTTATCAGTCTGAATGAGCGTGTCTATAAGCAGAACTTGAGGGGACTTAACTCAGCTGGTTGTATTCTGGTTATATTCCAACTAAACAGAAAGTAACAGTAAAGACATAAATTTGATAAATGCACTAAATCACAATATATGTTACTGCAATGCTCACCATATCACATGTGCTAAACCTGCAGTATTGTATCATGAGAAGTATTGTGATAAAATCACATCGCGAGGTGTCTGGTGATTCCCACCTCAAGTAACTACGTCACCATTTGTAGGCAAGTTCCTGAATTTCTCTTTCAGATCTATGAGGGTCTGGCTGGACTCTCAACGTGTATGTAGACAGCAATAAATTATCAACAGACAGCCACAGGCTTGTGATTTTGACTAAATTTATCACAGTTTATCGCTTTATTATCGTTGTTCTTTCTCGAAAATTCTCCACCTTTTGTTATTGTTGACTTTGATCTTCCCTACTTCCTTTTTTTCAAAACTTTCCTTCTTCTGGTGACGCATAACCCCCACCCCCCCACCCCCAACGCAAACCCTGTTACTGCCCTGATACTGCCAATTATTCCCGTTTTCCTTCACCTCAGCTGCTCTCCACATTGTTTCCATTTCTATTTCTCTGCCTCACCCATTGCACTTTCCTCCTCCTCAGTCCACTTTACCACCTCTCTCTCTTTGTCTTCCTCCTTGTTGCCTCCCTCCTTCCCTTTCTGACGCTCCTGTTTCTCCTCCTGTCTCCCACTTCCCAGATCAAAGAAAGTTAAGTAGGCCAGTGGCTGTGGTGGGCGTCAAAGGGCTTAAGGTGTGTATCTGTGTGTGTGAGAGAGTATCTTTATCATTGCACATTTTTAGGGAATTTATGTTGCTCGTTATTAACATTGTGTGGGAGGAGGATGTGTATTTATTTTGTGTAGAGGGATGTACAGAACACGGATGCTTACACATTTCTATAAATAGCTACTTTGAGATTTCCAGGATAATTGCAAAGGCTTAATATTAATTTATTCGCTGGTATTTGTTCCGACTGTTATGAAAGCGAATAAGTGATCGAAAGACTAGACAACGGCTTTACATTATTGATGAATTGCACTACAATGTTGGAAAATATTTTATCACCATTTAGCATTAAATTAAGCTCTGTGTCTAAAGGCCTCTTTTAGGAAATTTCATGGAATCAGCACGGTGTCTTACAAAACAAACACAGCCTTAGGAGCAGCAAAAAACCTACGAGTAAAAGGGCGCAATTAGGGTGGAGGTTTAACATGAACCCTGTCATCCTGTGCTAAACAGAGGCGCAGCTGTTGGTTCTTTAGTGTTTTTTCGACTCTAAATTCACATGTGAAGTTTATCTCAAAGCATAAACTCAGCCCTCCTCAGCACACACACACTGACGTCCTCCAGGGTGATTGAAATGATACCCTGCTGCTATGTTTTAACAGTCGCCTTGAGCCCCTTCAGTCACCGCAATGACAGATATATACTTGAAATCAAGAGTTTTCTGTACAGACAGCAATCAAAAAGTTATGTCTCACCTGACGTCTGATTACACAGCCTGGATGGCTTCCGGTGTGATTGCCATTTCTAAATGGCTCTCTAGGAGTCCTGTTCTGACCTCTTTGCCATTTCATCAAACTTGAGCATGAACTCCTGTTTCAAAGCGATTCGGCTTTCACGTTGAGAATCAGCTCTGTTAATGAGAGGTGGGTCTTCGAATTTGAGACCAAATAGCAGGTGTCAGATTCTTCAGCGACCAAGTCAGGAGCATGCTCGCTGGGTTATCTTGATCCCTGTTTATATTCACAGGGTTTTCCACAGTGAATCCATCCCTCAGGATAGATTTAATGTAGATCTCTGCTGTAATTTTCTGAAGTAACGGAGGAAGGATATTTGACTGTGATGGCCAGAACTGTAGTGTGTGCCACCCTGTGTCGGCACACAGCCCACTGACAATAAAGGGTTTATTTTGGCCACACCAACAGAGTCTTCCTCAGGGACTGCAGTTTCTCTTGAAAAAGAGAAATTTGGATCCTACTACATTTAATAATTATTGGCCTATTTCTAACATTCCATCTATTAATAAAATTATTGAGACAGTGGTGTTTAATCAAATCAAATTAAATCAAATCGAATTGTAATCATAACATCTTGCAACTAGCATCATAGCACAGAAAGTGTCCTCCTGAAGATATTAACTGATACCAGCCTAAATACAGATTTAGGCAAACCGAGGACCCTGGTAATGTTAGATTCAATACTGTACATCAACAGGTTAGAAAACTTGATTGTGTCCTACAGGGACTGCTCTTGGATGGTTTAAGATCACACTCTCAAGGTAGGGATTATTTATTCTGTCTCTATTGATGCTTATGAATCAGAGAAAACCCCAATGCCATGTGGAGTCCAGCAGGGATCGATCCTTGGCCCCCTTTTGTTTAATCTTTTAGTGATACTTTCAGGCATACAAGGCAGCTTAGCATAGCTATGCAGATGATACTCAAATATATTTGTCTCTCTAACAAATGATTCCTGTCGATTCATTAGATTTGTGTCTTGAAAAAGGGGAGACCTAAACAAAATTTCCTTCAATTCAATCTATTTAGGAATCAAAGATGTGTGGTTACGTCTTTTTTTTTTTTTTTTTTTTTTTTTTTTTTGGGGCCCCT
>VURO01001810.1:36482-48060 GCA_015108175.1 Pelvicachromis taeniatus
GTGAAAAGAAAAAAAAAAAAATGAAGGGGGGGAAAAAAAAAAAAAAAAAAAAAAAAGCCACTTGAGCGGTTTCCTCCTTCTGTCAACACGCCACATTTCTCCCAGGATGGAGGGAAAATGAGGGCTGCCGTTGAAGAGACGTGCTGTTGATATCACGTTTGCAGCTCAAACAACTACTAATCTAATGTCAGATAAAACACTCATATTTGGACACTGAATCTCTAAGATGAGTTACATTAATGTGAAAAAATACACCTTAAATTGATGGTGAAATCATGCCAGGGCACAATAAAACTGCAGGGGATCAGTGAATGACTGTTCCAAGTTCTCCAGCTAGAAAGACAGCTACTTAACGCTATAGATGCTAAACATCACAAAACCACAGAGTGGAGCTTCTTGCAGCCCGTGGCCATGCACAACCTCCTTAATTTAGCTGCTTTTCATTTTACTGAAGGATAAATTTTCACAGAGTGTAGGGAACTGCCGGAAAGCAGCAGGAAGCATCTTAAACACTTTCCTTAGGGGAGAAAAAGTCATACAGTTAATCCTGTATGAAACAAAGTTTACCAAGCTTAACTCTCTTATTCACGCAACCCTTACACACAAAGTAGAGACTAATTACAGTTTTCAGATCATTAAAATGAATCTGGAACATTACTTGTTAAAAATTACTTACTTTTTCTCCAATTTAAACATATGCTGGAAACAACTGGGGGATTTAGTGTCTTGCTTATAAGCTTCAACATGTGGGTAGGATTTAAAACCAACATCCCCAGGAATGATAGCCAACCCTACTTCCCTAAGCTACGGACACCCACAACACAAACGCTCGGCAGCATCAGCGCGGTTTGAGGAAACACAACTTCCTCTTTATTTGCATTTTTTCCCCCCAATGAATCGGATACAACTTCTAATTCCTGTTAGAGCAATTTTACAATAAAGTTAAATGTTAAAAGAGGACAGCCTCGTTTAAAACATCCACGGAAATTGATAGAACGTTAACCAAGAGCTAATTATTTAATCACGTTTCTTGCATGATGTCAGGTGTCAGCATATTGAATGTGACGCAATCGCTGGTTGTGATGGAATTAAAAAAAAAAGTGTGTATTTGCTGACTGGCTGGTGAGTGGTTCCTGGAGTTTGTCGACTGTTGCTAGGTAAAACTGACCGGAAAGAAGACTTGTTTGAAAATACTATTTGCTACATTAGTAGTAGTAGTAGTACAAGTTGTGTCCCGAGTTCTACAGCAAACACATCTGAAATTTTTTGTACTTTTAATCTTTAATCTGTTGAACTTTCAATAGTGAAGTAACACAGAGTTTGTAGACAGGTCCAGACATGTATTCCATGCAAACTGCGCAATCGTGGGAGTGCAAGCAACAAAAGCAGTTGTAGGATTTCTACCAGCTGATCGCAGATGCACATTTTTCTTAAGGGATCAATAGCTGCCAGGGGGTCCACTGACTAGTCTCTAGGCTTTTATGACTGGGACACCCCTAGTTGGGGAGTGGCTGTAGCATAGGTGGCAGAAGGTTGGTGGTTCCTTTCCTCGCTGCTCCAGTCACCAGTTTAAATACCTTGCATACCTAAAGATCCGTGGTCAAGATACTAAACTGCAAGTATGAATGTGTGTGAATGTCAGAAAGCACTTAGGTGTAGGAAAAAATGCCTGTGTGAACGAGGCGTGTTATAGATGTTGTACACAGCGCTTTGAGTGCTCAAGTAGAACAGAAAAGCGTTAGATAACAACCAATCCATTCATCAACTTCAGCAATCGACTTTCCAGCAATTTGCAATTAACCTGGCGAACGCTCACTAACCGGTCAGCGAATGCTCATTTTTCCCCTCACAACCGGTGGATGTCAGATAGTCATGGACCTTTTTCACTTGACCCTGTCACCATAATCGTCACACAGCCAAAGTGACGGACATGTTAACAGTTACATGCCTGCAAAATCTCAACTTAGACCCTTGCAAATTAATGCACAGAATCAGTAGGTAAGGGACAAGATTTCAGATAAATGAGGGTTTCTTCTTTCCATTTGTAGTCCGTTGGTATGGTTGTGTGTCAGTATGGTTGTGGTAGTTAGCAAAAAGTTGAACAACTCTTTACAGATCTTACAAAAAAAAAACCCAAAAACTTTGTGACAACTATGGAAGGTAGCTACTTTCAATAAAACATGGTTATCGGATAGACGATCTATCACTGGCACATTTAAAACACATCCATAGGCACATCCATCTTTTATGGCAAGTAGACCTTATAGCACAGGTCTGATCTCTTGCAAATCTTATAACAGCGAATCTGCCTCACATGGTAATTACAACAAATGAGGCTCCAGTATTTTACAAACTAACAATGATATATTAATGCAGCTTCACATGAATCCCATTTGCAAAGTGTTGCCTGTTTCTACATTCAGCACACACAGAAACATACTCGGATGTGCTTCCAGCCGTTTCTCTTTTAACCTGAGTTTTGTTGCTGGAAGAAGATCTGCCCCTTTAGCTGCTAAATGATCCGATATGTTTATCAGCTGGTTGATAACAGCTTGTTTGGTGCCAGTACAGTTGGATGATCAGAGCTCTTTACACTGAAAATGGCACCACCTGACATTCACATCTCAGCCGGAAGGCTGGGCCTCTCCATCCTGTCTGCAGAGAGGTCTCACTGTCTCCCCTCAGCAATACATCCAATTGAGTGGGGCTGTGACCTCCCCCAAGTGGTTCAACCACCTCCACTGACTCCTCTCAGTGTGGAGTGGCAGCTGAAACACACAGAGGTTCACACATAATACTGAATTCCTCATTGTGCCGTGGCATAAGGCCAGACAGGCAGCAGAGAAATGAGATTTCAGCTGCTCATTTTCTGTCCTGTGCTCAGAGACCGACTCTAAAAAAAAAGATCAAGTGGTTAACGAACAGCTCACATCTCTGTTCTCCAACGCCATAGATGTGTGAATGCTAATCTTTATTTTGAGATCTCAACCCAATAACGCCGGATCATCCCTCATTAAATCTCAATGAACAAAGCTTTTATTTCATGACACAAGCTTGTGCAGGAAAACCACAACAGCTCGACTGTTTGGCTTATTGCAATAAAATGCTGGGAAAAGCATCAACATCTGCCATTTACCCTCTATGTGAGAAATCCACTGGCTCAAGCTCAAAATGGAGATAAAAAGCAAAACAAGTGAGAAGAATCAAAGTTCTGAGCTGCTCCTTTAGTTCAGCTTGAGATCAGACGCCTTTGACTCGTATGCATATACTGGCTTTTCCATATATCCATGCACGCAGTCAGTACATGTCGCTCTACCGGACTGTTGCTACAAGTTGACAGCCAACAGCCACGCACGACTAGAGCCACCTGTCTTTCCTCCTCCCAACGGTGTCATATGACATCGTAGAAAGCGTGAACATGCTCTATAGGACCCGTAAGGCATGCTGTAAAGGTTACATATAGACTACTAAAACCCTTTTTGCTGCATAAATTTATTGATAATATTTTATAGTTGACTCTTTCATCTTTATATCGTTTCTTCCACTAAAAGGGACGAAACAAAGAGGTCAGGCAGACATGTTACTGCACAGGACTTTACAAGTATCTGTGAAAAGCGATTGGCCAAATTGTCTCAGTTTAATGGCCGACTTCCTGGTTGAAATTTGAAGTGTCACAGCTTTTAGTTTACCTTCAAATGATGTGGTTTAGATAATCTGGAAACAGCGGCTAACAGATCAAAATGATTTACAGTTTCAAAGCGAATGTGCACAGAGGTCTGTATCTGTGTGGTATGCGGACATGACTGCTGCGCATATTCATAAAAATACACAAAATTTAATAGTTTGCATGAACTAAAAGATGTCTTTTTTCCAGTAAAGTGGCTCAACTGACAGTAACTCCAGCTGACACACACGGGGGAAGTGTAGCCAAGGGTGAGACAAATTACACCCTCTTTAACTCCGTGTGTATCTGTGTGTGTGTGTCTGTGCGTGCTCCTGCCGCGGGGAAACTCCTAAACAAGTTCTCCAACTCTTTTTTTTTTTTTTCCCTTCTTGGAGCTTCGTGGTAGGGTGAGCCTGTAGCAAAGCATCGTGGGAAGAAGGGGCGATCCTCAAGGCCGCGCATCAGTAGAATAGGAGCTGACTGGTTGACAACACACAGAGAGACACAACCAACACGCACGCGCGCGCAAAATAACTTGAGAGGAACGGGGCTGGAATATATGAGCTTCTGTACAGTCAATTAGAAATGTTGGTGTGTGTGTTTCAGCAGACGCAGTATGAAGGAATGTATACCCCCAGGCCAGCATGTAAGAGTTCCACCAGTGAGAACCGCCTCATACCATCAGTATGTGGGACACACAAACACACTGAAGATAGTGTTTGAAGCGTGCGTGTGTGTGTGGCACTTATTTCTCTGGAGAACGCCTTCAACAAACCTACTTTCATTCTCATACACTTGTAAACCACTCGGCAGACACACACACACACACACACACACACAGAGGAAGCATGCAGATAAAGCTGAGTGCTGTCACACACGTAAACACAAACATATGCAAACAGTTAAGTTGGAAAACGAGACCGTGTCCTTGATGGTGCCGTCAATACTGTGCCCTCATGCGGGCTGATTTTGATATGCGCGTGCCCGTAAAGCCTCGCTGATATTTGCAAATGTAACACGGATCCTCCGGGCTTAAGGAATCTTTTGAGTTTGGAAAAGAGATGGCTGTTCTTTTAACTAAAGGCTCCTTTTGACACACTTTACAGAATGTCCTTCAGCTAGCAGTGGCACACTGTACCGTCCACTGAGACTGACCGGCTGTGGTTTAGATGTATTGCAGTTTAATAGCTGGATGACACCATAAGACTGTGCACTAGCTTACAGCAAATCATTTTCCCCCCTTAAATGCATCAATATTCACAGTATTTAACTAGAACCCCAGGTCTGTTAGTCTAAACAGACTCATTGGCTGTTTTTTTTAAACAGGCATGATGTTGCCAGCTTCAGTCACTTGCTTGCACCGTCGACTCAGGCCAACCTTTGGCGATAACTTCTGTTTAAAACCAAGACGTGTCTGTAGCGCTGAACACGTGTGGCTGGAACAAGATCTGCCTGTTTGCTTTCGTTTTTGTAACAGTGCAATTTGTGTACATTTTGAAGAAAGAGGGCAACTGCAATGGGGGAGCTCAGTAGTTCCAAAGCAAACAACAGGCACCCTGCGTCTTTATAATTCATGTGCATGGCTAGAGTAAACAGGAACAACACACATTCAAAGTCACATTCTGAAGCTGGGTTGGTTGATATACTGTTAGATTTTAAGCTAACAGTAATGACACCCTGTAGCTTTTATTATGCAACTTGTGCACATTGTTAGCGAAGCTAAATGAACCTGCTTTTCCAATTGTTTAAAGCACACCAGGATATGGATTCCACATTCTCTCTCTGATCCACACGCTGGATCTGGGAAAGGAAAGCCCAACTAAATCCACCAAAGGCTGGCCATAAAACTGGGTGCAAAACAAGAAGTGATAAAGCAACGGCTCCATCGTTGGTGGCTGTTAAGGCTGAGTCACCCGTGAAGTACTAGCTGACTACTGAGCATTTCTTTTGCTCTCTTTTATTCATTAGTTATTATTAATCTCTGGCTTTCTTTCACAGTGTGTCCCTTCCGTCATCCATAACTGGTGCAGCAGCCTGCTTCTGCTGGATGTTTCTTCCTGTTTAAAGGGAGTTTTTCCATCCCGCTGTCACCAAGTGCTTGCTCATAGGGGGTCGTCTGATTGTTGGGGGTTTTATCTCCATTATTGTAGAGTCTTCTTTACCTTACGCTATAAAGGACCTTGAGGCGGCCTTTGTTCTGATTTGGAGCTATAATAAATAAAGCAGAACTAGAATGAAACGAAATGTGAATTTGAATATTTCTACACATCGGGCCAGTACGGTGAAGAATCCAGCAACAGCATGAACCTCATGTGCCAAATCCATCGCAATGTTCAGGGATTTACGGGTTATTAACTTGTTAGTTGAACGTCCAGTAAATGCTGAAATGTTTCCGATTTCCTTTTGATGTAAGCGTTTTCTGGCACAGAGAATTTGGGACTATGATGTGCTTTTGATCCTCGCTGACAATATTACAGCCAAGAAGCACCAAAGCAAACTGGACTCCATGAATATCATTAAGGGTCTTTTTATGCTCTCCGAAAAAGAAATGGGGACAAAAAGACTAATTGCCTCTTTCCTGAAATAAACCAACACTTGGGCTTTTCAGCTTACGGAAACTTTTAGCCAGTCGATCTGCCAAAGCACTTCCTGGGAATTCCCAAAACCATTAAATATAGTACAGTAGATGAAATAAGAGTGCTTATGTAACAAGCTTTTATTTATTCATTATAGTCTGCTTCTTTCATTAAGATCTGGGATTTGGGGAATTTGTCAGAAATTCAGCTGTTCTTACAATCCAGTTATAACAGGACTTTTACATCAGTATTAAATACCAGGGATGCCACAATCGAGTAGGATGGCTTGGTTAACAGACCAAAGATTTAGCTCATCATCTGTGTAGATGTTAATAGACTACTTTTTTTTGGCTGCTCCCTTAGTTCCCAAGAGCCAAAGATTTTACACCTTCCTGACGCACCCATTCCTTCATACCCCAATCCTTGAACCCCTCTTTTGGTTGGTGTCTTTTACTTGAGTCAAACTGGGGATTCCTTGCATGTAACGTAAAGATAGGGCTGTTCGATATGACAATATATATATTGGATGACAATATGAAAACATCTATCGTTTCATTTTATAGGCTATCGTTTGTTTCGTGGTGTCGCAAAATACACAGTTTACGGCAATATTCTTTCATCATTTTGATGGTCACTGTAGTGGCTATATTTATTATTAAAGTTCTCTCTTTCTCTTATATTTAAAATTCGTTAGCTATAACGACGATAAAACGCCCCTGTCCGCTTGTTTATTTTCCACATAAACCTTTCACAATAAAGCTCAAAATCCTGTTGAGACTTTTCAAAATAAACTGAAATGCTGTACATTATTCTCAAACATCAAATTTCAGAATATGCATCAGACAAATGACCTCAAAAAAAGCATGTAACTATAAATGGCGCTTAAAGTCACCACGTGGATGGCAGGCACAGAGAACACCAGCATGGCCGGTGAAGGTGAGGAAGAACCAGGTAGCTCCAAGCAGAAGGACCAGTCAAAACAAATCGAGGACCTTATTCCTAAACGAGGGGCTACCTTTGTAGCATGGTTTGGTTGTGAAAACTCTCACACGGACCAGAAAACTGTGCTGTGCAAATTATGCTGCAAACCGGTCGCCACCACAGACTCAAACACAGCAAATCTCTAATACCACCTACGCAAGAATCACGTGAACGAGTACGGAGAGAGTTTACGGATGAGAAGCAAAAAAGAGCTGTCAGGTTCTCAAAATAAACCTTAGACTCAAACGTTAGAACAGGCTTTTCCCAGCAGCATGCCATGTAATAAATACAAAGACACAACATATATCTAAAAATATATAGCTTCGTGCATCGGTCAAAACACTCAACTCCAGGTACAGGATGCCCAGCTGAAAACACTTCACACAAGTAGAGTTGCTCGAGATTCACAGAATCTATATCGCACTATATACTGCGATATATTTCGTTATCGGGATAAGAAATGTTTATATCGGGATATGAGATTTTGGTCATATCGCACAGCCCTATGTAAAGATGTTAACCACTACACAAGAGAGCCCTTATTAGATGGTATATAGGTCAAAGTCAAAGCTTAACTTGTCAACACCAAATGTTATGGATGGGAAGTTAATTTCATTTAATTTTATTCCAAATTCTGTTTTTGGCTTTCAGTCTCACACATGTCGTGGAATGTGTTGCCCCCCCCTCTTCTTTACAGTGCTGTTTCAGTTCATTGATGTTCTGCTCCCAGGTCCCTTCAGCTTCAGAGCAGAACATCAATGTCAGCGTCCTATCAGTCTGGACTTTGACTGGACCATTCATTCTTTTGTTTCCAAGCCATTCTGTTAAAGGTTTGCTGTTGTGCTTTAGCTGCCAGACAGATGGCCTCACATTTGACTCTAGAATACTTTGGTATTCTAGCAGTTCATGGTCAAGTCGATGACTTCGAGGTGCACACGGGTCCAGTGTGGATCTGTGTGCACCAAATGCGGTGCTGTGCATCATGACCAAACATTTACACTTTGGTCTCGTACATCCAAACGACATTGTTCCAGAAGTCTTGAGGTTTCTTCAGATGCAGCTTTACAAACTGGCAGCAACGCTGTCATATCCTTTTAAGAGAAAAGAAGCTTTCTCCAGGCAAAGGAACAGTTTCAGGCAGCATTGCACGACCTTTGGGGTGAACTTGATGGAACGTCCACTCCTGGAACCATCTACCAGTAGAAGAATGGACTTCAAATTGTTTGGAAATAGTCTTATAACCGTTGATCATGATGCTTCTCTGGGATTGTTGCTGATTTCTTTCCTTCTTGGCACTGTGTTCAAACAAATCTGAATTCTCCAGCTCTGCAAACTGTAGCAATGGAGTAATTTCTACTGTACAGCCTTCTGCACTTTGGCTTCTGCACTTTTGCTTCTGCATTGGGCTTAATTTTTGTTAAATAAATAAATAATGGTGTCATATGTCATGTTTGTAGTTGTTTTTACCTCATTTTAAGAGCTTCTAAGGATAAGGTGATTTTTTAAAATTATTTACTGATATGTATATATACTTACCATGACTCTGTGAATGAGCATCCTAATATTTTTCAGCTATGTATATTAAGGATGAAACAAAGAAACCAATTCCATGACTAACTGCATGACACAGATAACCTTCCCAGCACGCCAGCTATATTTAAATACAACGTGAAGTGAAATTCAAACACAGCGAGAGCAGGATGGAAATAGAGAAGGGAAAGATGGATAGACAGAGAGACCACCCGCCACGCCAGTAATTGATTGCTGTGTCAACTGTGTTTGACACCACTGCTCTTTAGAAGCAGGATCAGAGCATCGTGCACATGTACCCAGACACACTAACAGCATACCCAGAGGTACACAGAGCAGGACAGGCATGACTAATCAATCGTCTTCGCAGCAGGGGTCGACAGGCTGACGAGGGGATTAAAGAGCTTCCCCCTTGAGAATCGAGATTCATCTGCAGCAGCACTGTTACACGTCCACACCTCATGAAATCATACATGAGAAACGTGCACATGGCTTCTTACTGTTACTTTCCTCAACTATTCCTTTAAGAAAAATGAGCCAACCACAGACAAGGAGACACCATTACACACACACACAGTTTGCAGAGAGTGTCTGTTTGTCTAGATTAGGAGAATTTAAAGTTTGCTGATAAGGTGAAAGCTGAGAAAGAGTGAGTCATTATTGCTTTTATGCAAAAACCAATACGCCAACAGACAGAGCACGACATCTGCTGTGTCACAATTTAAACTGTCTACCAAAAAAAACAAAGCATCGTAGCTCAGAACGCGTCCAAACGCAATTGAAATCCATCAAAGCAACTGAAGCTGTAATTAAAAAAAACAGCCAACAAAAATCACTCAACGGGAAGAGGATTTAGACAGTGAAACGCTTAAAATAACTAATAAATTGCTGATTGTTTTAGCAGCACATCAGGGTGGCATTTCCCAGCTTTACAGCAGAACGGGGCGTTTCCCTTTTTTCTTCCATAAACCAATGTGCTTTTGTGCTGGAAAGAAATCGTGATCCCAGGAGCACACAATGCTACAAAGCAGACATAAGTCCCAGTCTTCCCAGTAAAGTTCAGTTTACAGTCCTCTGAGAGCTCATTATTACAAATAAATTTCATTATTTGAGTATGTTTGCATTAGTTACACATTAAATAATTCGTCATAGCGCCCTCGCTCTCCTGCTTTTGCAAACTTTCCTCTGATTGGCTGCCCTTGGAAAACAGAAGGTAGGTGGGGCTTCTGCACTCAAGGGCAGACCCATGTGCTGGAGATGATAACTGATTACTAAGGATGCACACAATCTGACGTCACACAGAGCCGAGAATAGAAAAACACTGCCTGGAACTAAACATTTACAGCACCTGAGAGCTTTATATGGACAACCAATACAATAGGACCACTTTAAAAAGATTATTTAATGTTTTCTTCTCATTACTGATTTGGTCCTTTTAGCTCAACTCATTCATCTGAAATCTTACGTGAAGATGAGACACACACTGTGGCAACAAACAAGAAAAACACTGTGGAAAACACTCACTGATCTCAGAGACCTTCACAGTCACAGGGTTGGATGTCTTCTCCGCTGTCATGTACCACCTCCGTCCTTCTTTATTAATGAACGCTCGGGTGCGGCAGGTGTAGTTCCCTCCAGTTTCACTGCTCACCCCCCTCACCCCCAGCCTGTACTCGCCGGCTTCTGTTCGCTCCAGGCTCGCCTCCCCCGTTTTTCCTTGCGCTCCGCCGGAGGATGTGTTTGAAATCACCACCCCGCTGCGATCCATGGTGATGACTTCACGGCCATCGGCCAGCCAGGACACTTCCAGGGAGAGGGCGGGCAGGTTGTCGGCGGTCACGGCGCACATCAGGGTCAGCGAGTTGCCGGGAGAGAGGACGAGAGAGGTGGAGGAGGGAGAGGAGGAGGGTGAGGCCTTCACGTTGAGGGAACGACCTTGAGAGGACAAACACGGCATCAGTCAATGAATCCTAAGAAAACACTGCATGAAGACAACAACATGTTTCAAGTCCCTGCCCTCGCACTGATCCAACCCACCCAAAAGCACATCTCACAACTCTTTTTATGAATGGAGAATTCATTTACTGAAGCATCGTAAGCGTTTTCATGTGAACAAAGTAGTCAGAGAGAACGGTTTTCTGCTTCCACACATCTACTTAGGTAGCCTTGTTTTTTCACAGATCAATGATGCGATTGATCGACTAGTTTTCATCCAACAGCTGAATGACTGTTGTGACTCTCCGGTTTCATGTGTCACTACACTGAACTCACCGACGCTGCAGGGCAGAACAATGACCGTCTGCAAACTGCACGTCAAGGTGGTAATGTGAGCTGGGGCAACTCACTGCAGAGGCAGCTAATTAATGCACAGTTATTTCTTAAAAAGTTAGCATAGTATTATCTAGCATTCCTTTAAGAAAGAAAGGTGTCCATGCCTGCACGCCCACCTGTCCCCGAAACCCCCTCAAATACAATCAAACTGTGGGAAACGCTTCCTTTATGTACACAAACCAGCTGGGCGATGACAGCACACGTAAGCACAAAGTCCTATTCAAAGGCAAAAAAAAGGGAACACACTACACCTGTGACTCATTTAGTATGGCAAATATATGAATAAGCAAATTGGCCGACTGGCTGATTCTAATCTTAACAAAAGGGGGAAGTGGCATTATAGCTGGGAATAAAACAGGATGTAACAGCACAGCCTGTACAGTCTCGTCATATCAGTTATGAGATAACAAAAAAACATTTAGAGCAGTGAATGGGTGTAAGCGATTGTTCCTACAGCAGTTTTAAGCAGAGATGATGAAGAAACCTTTCTGCAGCC
>VURO01001812.1:0-11490 GCA_015108175.1 Pelvicachromis taeniatus
ATTGTAAAAAAAAAAAAGACTTGAAAGGACTTGAAAGTCACAGTTTCGGACTTGGGACTGACTTGAGGGTTGTCCTTCTTGACTTGAGACTTGACTCTGACTTGAGGATAAAGACTCGAGACTTACTTGAGACTTGCAAAACAGTGACTTGGTCCCACCTCTGCTGATCAGCACATCTCTTCTCAACCTCTCAACCTTCTCAAGCTCAGCAACTCTTTCCCAAACCTCCATGATGTGACACATCAGTCTTATTCCACTTGTTATTGAAAATCAGCACCAGAACACTTCTCACAGTTTGATATTGCATTACCTGGTAGCTAATCTGGTTAAAAGGTCCACTGGCCTCTCTCCTAGACCTTCACATGTATGCTGCTAAGACCAATCATCTTTTCCCTTTGCATCCTCTTAATAGCTGCCCTGACTTCTGTAATACTTCCTGATTCACTAACTTTCCTCCATTTGTCCTCCATTTCTCTCTCATTTTCCACATTCATCAGCTCCTCAAAGTATTCCTTTAAATATACTCTCGTCACACATTAGTACATTTCTACATCTCTGTTCTTAATCACCGAAACCTGCAGCACATCCTTTCCAGTTCCATCTCTCTGCCTAGTCAATCAATACGAATCCTTTTAGCCTTCCTTATTGTCCAGCCTCACATGAAACTCATTATAAGCCTCTCTATAAACCTTCCTTTGCCACCTCAATCTTTGTTGTATGGCTATCCTTCCAGTGCTCTTGTCTACTTTCTTCATCTCCATTACTATTCCACTTTTTCTTTGCCACTTTTTTTCTTTTGAATATTTTCCTGTACTTCCTTATTCCACCACCAAATCTCCTTGTCATTTTTTCCCGTGTCGAGAGGATAGTCCAAACACCTTGGCAGTTTGCTTCACCACTTCAGCTGAACTTTCCCAGTCATCTGGTAACTCTTATTTATCACCAGAGCCTGTGAGAGCTCTGTGCACCATCCTTATTTCTTTGGCTTCCACCAACACCTCCTCATCATCCCCCTTCCCTTCACCTACATGTCCATTGAAGTCTGCTCTAATCACCACCCTCACCCCCTGGGGACACTTGATAACACTTCATTCCAACTTACTCCAGAATTCCTCATTCTCTTCTAACTGACATCCAACCTGTAGGGCATACGCACTGGCAACATCCAGCATCACCCTTTGATTTCTAGCTTGAATCTAATGATCCTATCTGGCACTCTTCAACTCCACAACTTTATTCACATCCTTCAGGATTACCGCTGCTGCATTTCGCTTCCTTTCTACGCCACTGTAGAACAGCCTCTTCTACCTGGTCTCCTACACAGGCAATATATCTAAGCCCCTTCTCTCTATCATATCAGGTTTAGTCATAGTCCCCACATTTAAAATCCCCACTCTCATCGCCAAAGTCGCTGTCTTCAAACATGCATACCTCACTTTCCTCTTCCATTATCGCTGGCCATAGTTGTGGTCATATTATATTATAATGATAACGGCGTAGTGTGTTTGTGTGTGTTAATTATCATTTAGTTTATGCTATGACTGACCACCAGCAGTATATATTTTAATTTGTTCGTCATAGCCCATGTCTTGTACAGCTTTGTTTTAAACTCTAATAGAATATTGGTCTGTTACACAGATATAAAAATTAAAAATGATAAAAAACAAACAATATTTAATGTTCTGTATATGGCTTTAAAGTACAAGCAGGGTTCTTCTGGGAGAAAATGTGTGTATTAGCTGAGCTATTCAGTCGACTATGAAAACTTCCCTTGCTTAACTCAATTAAAATACACAAATGTTCAGCAGTTTGATGAAATGTGTCTACTTTTATCATTATTTGCATATGCAACATGATATTTAGAGAATTGTTCATAAAGATTAATAAATGCTGAGATATTAATCTTTATAAAATCTTTATTTCAACATACTTTATGAACATTTCTCTACATATCATGCTGCATATGCAAATAATAATAAAAGTAGACACCTTTCATCAAACTGCTGTACATTTGTATATTTTTTTCTGCTTTTCACAATAAGAACTGACAAAAGCTTTAGATAATTCTTGCTGTAACTATGTGTTTTAATCTTCATGGGCCTTTTATCACAACCTCCACTGACTTCAGCTGAGATTCAGCGGCCCATTAATAGCTGGTAAGTTGTACATCAGGCAAAAGCACCAAGTCAGTCAGGCAGTAGCAGAAACCATTTCAATTTACCTTGTAACATCTACATGTAATGTTTTTGCAAAACTTCCATACATTTCCAGAGCTGTGACCCGGACCTCCTTTATTATATCAAAGTAACGGTAGAAATCATAATAACAGATATATAATAATCAGACAGAGTAACACTATTTGGGTTTTATCTACTACTAAAAATTCCCCAGCGCAGCTCTCAGGGGGAAACAAAGGACAGCGAGGTGAACCGGGCGGTAGATTTGCAGCGGTCTCGAGAAGTCAGCTATTTGGTTCGATCGTCTCCCGCTGTGACTGTCTAACCTTCCGGTCAGCAGAGCAAAAAGCAATTTGTCACTCTCACTGATCTGATGGAAGATGGATGATGGTGGCAAGAGAGCAGTAATGCGAGTGTGTCTGTAAGTAAGAGTGTGTGACTTCGAGTCTCTCACACTGTCTCTCTCGGTCATCTTCACGCACATTGTCTCCAATTTATGCGTGTCAAAAGTGTGTGTCTCTGCACGTGTGTGCGTACAGCAGCTGTGCTACCAGCAGTATCATAAAACCAATCAATCTTATATCATATCTAGTTGGCTAAAACAAAATACATGCTCTTTCCATATATATTCATGAAAGGCCACTTTTCCTTTTGCTCTGTTAGCCTCGTGATTTATTGTCCCGCCGCAGCTGAAGGTTGGGGATGGGAGAGAGTGCAGCACAAACCGCTGAGTGGGTGTATCTTTTCGAAGCAGTGATGAGCCTCTTGGCGCTTCGCGAACACAAACGCACACCATCAGAGCAGCTTGCCACACCCCCCAATCAGTTCAGCGTTATGTATAATCTCCCTCATTCTGACAGCTAATTCAGCCTTAATATCATCTTCCGAGTGATCACACGTACCAACAGGAAGAGAAACTCAGGTATGAGTGTATGTGTTTGCCTGTGTGTTTATTGCAGTGTTGGAAGCCCCAGCGATCACTGGCACAGGTGTTAAGGTGTGGATCAGGTGGCGAGTATTCATTTAATGCTGATGCTCAGCCAGTGCAAATCAACCTGATCCACATACAGTGCCCATGTTTCATCCCCCTGCACAAGATGTCATGCTTAAAGGTCTCAATTACACTGACTCTTATCACACACATGCCCACAAATCACATGCAATGCACATGCAACGATTTCATGCAAGTTTGAAACCACAAACCCTGCATCATTCAATGGAAAAATATAATGTCATTAAAATGACACTTAAGAGTCTTGAAAAAAATATTTCTAAGAAGTAAAAAGAAATAATAAGATTTGTGCATTGAGGTCAAAGTGACCCAGACTTGGAGATTAGCTGATGGGAAAAACAGTGGGAGGCTGAGAACATGGTGAAACCCAAGAGTCAGTCTTCAGTCATTTTATTTTATTCAAATAACTGACATCACACCCTGTTCCCAACAAATGTCGCAGTTAATCTCATGGAGAATCTATGAAAGTGTATCATTCAGTAAAAACCTTTTCACATTTTTAAGACAGTGGCAGAGAACTTTGAGTGGGGGATTTTGAAAAGACCCAGGTGCTCTTTTATTTTATGAAAATAATTCTCATCACTGTCTTGTCTCAACAGAAATTGGTAGAGGCATTCTCTGAAATATTTTCTAAAGTTAAGGAAGAGAAAAGCTACAGTTATTCTGTCAGAGGACAAAATAACAGATGTCTCCAGGAACCAGTAAACTTTGATTCTCAAAGGAAGGCTTTGAAGCAGAACCTTACCCACTTACATAAACCCAAACACAGCCTCCAAATCATCTTAAATGATCAATGGTCTCATTTCATGTAGTAATTGGCTTAACGTATGCAAAGTATGCAAGGTTTGACCTTCTTTCTGAAAAAAAGAAAGTCTTTTTGTCTCATTTGTAACAATCTAAAGAAAATCCAGCTAATTTCCTGTAGCCTACTAAAGCTGGCCTGCATTGATAGCTGGTGAAAACTCTATCCTGGTCACAGACACAGACAGCTGTGAGTTCCGGTCATGCTTCTTTGAAGTTCACTTGAAGTCTGCTGCCTGTGGCACACATGTAGTCATTGTGTTGCAATGTTCATGGCAAATGAATCCATGCAATGGCAAAAACGTGGCAGGTATGCAGACGTCTGCATAGACTCTGATGACGAAATTTGAACCAAGCAGAGTGAAGAAGATTGCAGCACAGTGATGGACACAAAAACTACAACACCAAGACGAGCCCCTGCTTCAGAAGTTTAACTTAGCCAGCCACTAGATATGCAACTAAAATACACTTCAACAACATCCACTGGATGACATTTATTGTTGGTCTGACTGAATCATAACCCAAGTTCAACGACTGGATGACTCATCAAGTAGAATGTTCAGTAAGTTGTTTCCACTTGCCGTCTCTAATTTATCATTGCTGGTCTCTCATTTTCTGCCACCAGCCCATTAGCAGTTAATCAGCCTCTGGCTTTGTCATGAACATAGGCTCCTCTGGTTTGCTGTCAATTCCATCTGTTAGCAGTGTTTTGTGATCAGTTTATTTTTTACACTGAAAAAATAGGTATTTTATTTAGAAAAACCTGATACTACACCCCCCCCCCAGTCCATGTCTGTCAGGATCCTTCCGCATCATGGGACGAGAGAGAAGCACTGGTGACATCTCCGTCTTCAGTGTCCTATTTAGAGAACAGCTCGCCATGAATTGCCTTCATCTTCTGTTCGTTAACATCGATAACGCTTCCCTGCCCATTTGACTCTCACACGCACACCCACTTTCACTGATCATCTCTGCCACCCCGTTGCACATAGCCCTTCCCCCATAAAAGACATACATGCACTCATATATTCACAATCAAACCATTTACACCCCCCACCACCACCACCACCACCACCACCACCATTTTTTCCAACCAGATCCTTTCTTCAACTGCGAATTTCCTTCCATCAGTCATCGCCACACTCTCATTTTCTCTTTCTTTTTAACTCATGTGCTCACCTCTTCTTCATAGCAGCCCACCCCTGCACCCCACCTACCATCCCCACCCCCTCATCAACACCCTTCACTAGCACTTTTATCAAAGTCAATCTGGCTACGCCAGCAAGATTTGCACTGCTAGGGTTTACTTGGAAGCAATCCCACAGAAATCAAAGGCTGTCCTCTTTGAAATCCACCCAAAAGCATTGCTGTGATTGGTTGCTGTCAGCTTATGCAGATTTCATATCCAATCAAATCAAAGCACAGGTCATATTCTCTCAAGATGTCCTGCAGTGCACACACAGGATCTGAAGGTCATCGTTCATTCTTGCATAGCTGGTGAGGTTATAGCTGACACTCTCCAAGTCGCTTATGTATAAAAGGCTAACACAAGAGACAAAGGCAAGTCTCCTTGTGGCTCTGCTGCATTAAACGTTTGCATTTTAGGGGAATGGGAACTGTTGAAAAATTACATTCTGTGAGTTTTCTGCAGAATGAAGCATGGTGTCCTGAAAAATGGGCCATTGTCAGCAAACAGACTAGATAGTTGTGTTGTCATAAGGCATGATGGATGAGCGCCCTGAAACGTTTTATCTCGACAAAATTGCTGTACTACCACCAGTATTATAACATATCTAAAAGCATGAATCATGACTAGAGCTAAGTCCTTGCCTGAAGTGCGCAATGATCGATATCACGCAGTATTTACTGGAAGCATTAACATCGCCTTACAGGGTGGAATATTAAATGAATTCATCAGAGCTCCAGCACGCCTTCCATTTGATCATGTATACTATAACTCCCCACTGAAGGCCGATCATTTCAATATACTAAAATGGGCGAACAAATCCATGCACATTTCTCTGCACACAAGACAGCAAAACAACACACACACACAAACACACATCTAGCATAAGCGTGACAACTGCTAGTTAACAAGGAGTTAGCAGGTGGCATTTCCCCTGTGGAGCTGATGCACAGAAAAAAGGGACATCACTCAGGCTTTACACACATACACCCTCATGCACCAGCGCTTGCTTATTGAGACTCCACGGTGCCCACTGGGGGACAGAGCGTGCAAGCCCCCGTTAAAGTCGAGCTGTCACTGGCCCCGCTCCCCTCCCCCCCTCACTGCCCGTTTTTGCCAGCTCTTCAGTTTATCAGTGCGCTCTTCCGCTCTTTCCTTCCACCTCGCGTTCGCCCACACACTCTCCGATATCCTCCGAAAAAACAGTCTCTCACTCATGCATGCAAACAGATTTCGGAAAACACATGCCCACACACTTGGCATAGCTTCCGTGCAGGCCTCGTCGGCTCCAGCCTGCACAGTCTTTGAGCTATATTAGCCTCCCCGTATGTTTTGCCTGTAGTACATAGGAGCAGCTTTAATCTATACAGAATAAGAACACAAGGTACCAGCATGGAGCGGACAAGGGTTTCTCTTGGGGTTTGTCTTTGGTCTTCTATTTGCTTCTGTTAGATTTTTGAATTTTCTGTGAATTCTGTACATTCGATTTGGTTTATACATTTTCAAGGTTATTTTCTCCATCTACAACTATGTGTATCAAGGTTGTATTTATGCACAGCAGCTTCAGCATTTTCCCTTCGATAATGTGTACAGAACATTTAGCACAGGAAACAATTAATGCTAAAGTTAAGGACAGTATATGAATGCCTCAAATGATAGCACGGGGCTAAAACTACATATCTGCTGGCTAAATCTAAACTCTGTTTTAGCTCGATGGTCACATTACACCAGGATTTACTTACTTCAAAACTGAGCTTTTCTGAATACAAAATATGAATAATTTTGTATTTGGGGTGACAAATTATTGTTGTTGAAACATTCATGGTGACATTTTTCCATAACAAAATCTAAAATAAAGACATTATCCTGAAATTAAGATAGCATGAACTGTATAAATAGTACACTAAAAGTAACACCAATGTTAGTTATGTGCTGTAAATCTACCAAGAACTGTGCAGTGGTGACTGCAGGGTTACAAACATAGGGGATGTTCTTACATTGTCACTGTGCTGAGCAACTTTAACACACTTCCTTTAAGCCTCAGTCACACATGCCTAGAGAGCAGTTATAAACCAGCTGGAAAGTAGTCCTAAAGGAAACCTGTATCCCCAGACCTGTTGCAAGCGGTTTCTGTTGGTTGCTGGGAATTACTAGCATGGCATATGTAGCGGCACCAAAAATGTCATTGCTGTGGACAGCAGTTGCAAACCTGAAAAAAAGACGCACAAACAGGAAACAGACAGCTTTCTCATTTTAAATTTTATTTGAAAATATCATGCCGTGGAGTTCTTTGATGACTCAAATAGAAGCAGTTTGAATCCAGGAAGTGCTCTAGCATGTGGTTAATTATTTATTCCTTCAAGAAAGTACTTTGTTAGAATAACAGTTGCATCACTTTTGCATCACTGCGCAACACTGCTTCTGGTGCACAGTTGCATGATTACCATTTGACAATGAAAATATTTTTTTTCATTCCGACAGGCAAATCTCTATCCTGATGAGGAGGATACACAGACGGGCGCTCTTTTAGGTATTTAAGTATTAACACAAAGCTGACAGCAAAGGTCAAAACACAACCCCAAAGAGCACTTTACAGTAGAAACAAAAAAATAAATAAATAAAAAAAAATAATAATTTTAAAAGGCAATGCGAGTGAGGAGAAAAAGAAAGTAAATTTTATGGGGGGGGGTCCTAACCAAGCTTATTTTAGAAGGCATCTATTGTTTTTTGGTTTCTCTGGAAGTGTAAACAAGGATATAGGAGGGTTTATAACAAAGACCTTCACAAAGTCAACGACCATGTCATCTATCATTTTATAGGGCCTGTAAGTGGATGGAAAATGGTTATGAAGGCTGCAGATTTTCAATTTATTATCAAAAGTGTTGCTGTTCCAAATTACCATGTAGCAATGGCGAGTCATGATCAGATCTCTGTAGATCTTTGCGTTTTTCGGCCAAATGACCATGGGGGAGTCGTTGATTTGGCTCTAAATAGGTAATGCAGGGAACAGAACCACGATTCATTGTGCTGACATAAAAGCACTTGCTTGGATTAGTTTGTATGTCATCTATAGTAAAGAGGTAATGTTAATGTAAAAGCTTTGAGATTGTATTCCCTAGATAAAACCTTCAGCCCTACCTCAAACATCCATGTAGGCTTTAAGATTTTGTCTATCGTATTTTTCTATCGTTTGCCGTTATTGAGATCCATTGAGGTACAAAACTGAGTTTACTGCCCAACCATCATAAAAAATTAATGTAATTAACACAAATGCTCATTTCATGGAGAGAGACCAGAGCCAGTAATCTTTAAATTGGCCTCAGGTGAAAACGTTCCACTGGATAGTGGATACTTGTATTCCCAGACATATACATATTTTATGTACTCCAGGAGGAATTTGTGTGGAGAAGGAGATATTAAGGAACGTGCCGGCATTTCATCTTTCTGTTATTCTGCAGGTGATGTTCATGTCTATAGCTCAAGGCAATTAACCCTGCAGTGTGTAAATGGATTTACATAGGTGTCGGTGAGATTTCTTCCCTCCAGGCAGGCGTGAAGAAATTCTTTTTTCCAGCCTATTCCTCGTTATTATTCCAGTTGCCTCTCTCTGTTATCTGGGGCTCTGCTGGTCTCAGAGGGAGTTTCTAAAGAGCAGTGATGACTGGGGGGAAAGGATTTTCCCACTTATCCTAACTATGTAAATTAGTACATATAGTGTAATTGTTGCTTAATGAGCCTCAATTCAGCACATAATGGAAACAATAGCTGATTAGCATAAAAATAAATTTCTTCCTCTTCATCACTGTTTTAACTGATAATTAGAAGTCTTCAGCAATAGTTAGATCTCAAGGCTCCCTATTTTTGGTCTAAGTTAAACTTTGAACCAATCAGTCAAACTATTTATTGTTGTACTTGGACATGAGAAAAATTGACTGTTCAATTTAGTTTTCATAAACCAAATTGAACCAAAAAAAATCTACATAAATTTTCTTGGTTTTCTATACTCGCAATAGGGAAAACAGTGGTTGATGACCAAAAACTAAAAGGAATTGGAGAGGGGTTCATAAGGACATTCTAGGTCAAAGGATGATGATCGATTCTGTAATTGTATCAAATAATCTGCGGTCTTTCCCAGGTGAAGAGAGGAGCAAAGCCTTCAACTGATTATCCATGTAGATAAGTCTCTATCTATAAGTGATGGGAGAAAATCTTTGGACAGACCTGGCACATCCAAATGGATGGTGAAGGTCCACTGGGAATGTTAGGCAGGTGCCCCTGTCCTCAAAGTCTTCAATTCCCACCTCTGGCAGAGCTTCAACAGGACTCCAAGCGAGTTTGGGGACATTGAATTTGAAAAGACCATGTCCCCCAATCCCATTGATGAGGCAGTTATGGGAAGCTGTGGCCACAAGGTGGTTGGTGTTTACTGCCCAAGTAATCCCAAACCACATGTTGCATACCAGAGGTGAAGTGAACCGTTGAGTTGAAGAAGCTTGTCGGCATGGTTACCTTGTGGGACTCTAAAGGAAGCAGACGTATCACCAGCAAGCCAAATCAAATCCAGCTTTGTTAGCAGCCAACGCAAAAACTCAGGATGTGTTCCTCATTCCAACATTAAGTCTCCTTGTCATCTTCCCTCTTTCCTGGAGATACACCAGATACCTTGTTGGCAGTTTCCCTCACCACAACTTATCTGTACTTTCTCATGTGGTACAACTTTAATGTCACGTACAGCCTGTTTCAATTCTTCCCTGAACTCTGTGCAACATCTTTCCTTCTTTAGTTTCCACCATTTAATGATCGCTTCTGCTTCAGTGCCTTCTTCTTCTTCTTCTTATAAAGTCATCCTTTATAAGAACATCCAATGCTGCACATTCTCCAATGTATCATCTTTGTGGTATCCTACCGCTTTCAGATTGTGCCTTCTGCATACCCCGTGTTCATCCTTCTTCTTGAAATATGTCTTCACCACAGCCATTTCCTTCTTTACGGAAAAATCCACCTTTGTCTGCCTTTCTGCTTTTTCCTCCTTAACACCATATTTACCCAACAAATCCTCATCACCTCTGTTCTCTTACATGTCCATTAAAGTCCAATGTACTCATCACCCTGACCTAAAAAAAAAACAACCTTTCTGAGCTTTTTTAAAGTCAAGCCACGAGGAGGAGAAATAGCCAAAAATATGTTAAATTATGTTTTCACATGTTAAATCTATCCTGTGATGGGAGTCCCACCACTTTCACATATCCATTCACTCCATCAATGAATCTTACAACTCATTCATGAGTCCCCCGTGTGACATGACATGGCAGACTACAAAGGCATAGAGGCAGGAAACTGTTTGTTTACAAAGGACTGCAGACTGAGACAGTCTGAACACAATGTCTAATAGCTACAGGTGTTAGGTCCGTTTACATCTGCCTTGTCATCCCACCCATCATACTGGCTGATAACATCCAGAAACAAAATATTGCTATAAAAAAGGTTTCACTTCTAAACATCTGAAATGTGCATATTGGCAAGGAAGTAACTTGTTGTTACAAAAAGCTCTATTTAAAATAAATCTTTCCAGGGAGCAGGAACCTCAAGGCCAATGATATTTCTAAAACCTTTTGCTGCTGCAAAGCCAGTCTGGATTTCTTCTTTCATAAACACTTCTGGTAAAAGCATGAATTTATTCATTCTTTGTACCATCAGAACACCTCTGTGTTATAAATGTACTAAAGGTTAAGCACACACTCTGTGCATATTCAGATCCAAAGCAATTCGTGCAATCATGTTGGCAATGTGATGAGCCTTGATTCTGGGAAAAGATACAAAAGATTTATTTAGAAGGCAGCAGCATAGCATCAAATCCCTCAAGGTTCATTCAGCTAATAGTTGATTCACAATTTGTTTCCTTTTCCCCCCTTCATTTCATTTTATGCTCTCTTTTTCAATGAAAGCTGAATGAAATAAAGCTATTTAAAGTTCATCATTTACACTGTGGTAAAAGGCCACCATACATCTGTCTGGCAGGTAAGTGTTGTCACTTTGGTACACTTGAAACTCACTATGCACCATTATGTTAACCAATCAAACAGAGAGGGGTAAGAGGGGTAGTTTTGGTCCATTTTGGCAATTTTGATGTAGTTTGTTTTGTAATAGCAAAATGAACCATGGATTGGTATCCATAGACCAAGCGGAAGAAAATGGATGGATGGATGGATGGATGGATGGATGGATGGATGGATGGATGGATGGATGGATGGATGGATGGATGGACAACAATACCATGGTTTGGTGCGCAACAGCAGATTGTGGTCAATTTTCAC
>VURO01001813.1:0-16190 GCA_015108175.1 Pelvicachromis taeniatus
TATCACTATTAATGTCGAGCATTGGGGGATGGGGGGGGGGTAAATTAAAATGCACACCAAGTGGACTCGTCTCTTGGGAGTCGCCATAGCCACGCAAACAATGCAATTTGATGTATGTAATTATCTCAGAAACCTTCTATTAATCTTTGATTAATTCAGCATCTGCTTTGAGCCTCAGGCCTCTGCTGGCTTATATAAACAGAGTTGGGCTGAATGAAGGTTCGTGTCAGGCTGCGTTTTATGCTTTTATCAGATAACCCTAAATGCCGTCCACCTCCAGGTTCCCCAGAGCCTTGCCTATAGCCAGGAGAAACGTGCTGATATGACTCTCAAAGCCGAGACGCCGACAACGTAGCACTTGTATAACAAATGGATTTTTAAAAAGGCAAAGTGCCGCACCTCTGCTCCTTCTTTCTAGCCTGGTCCTTGTCAGGTGGTGTTATGAGCGTGTTTGGTGGGTGGATGGGACTGATCAACAAGAGTGCTTTACCCTGCGGCAACATCTGTTTCTGCCAAGGATCACTTCAGCACTACAGTGCCTCCTCCCTGGCTCCATGTCCTACCTTCCTCTACACTAAAACGGGAAAGTAACATACACATTTAGCACTTGTTTGCCTTCTGAAGAAATCTTATCATCCAGTCAGTCATCTCAGTCTGGAATGCATCCCCCCATTCCCCCGCTCTGATTCGACATTATTGGTGATCATGATGTAAAGCAAAAGACATCTAACTACGAGGAAATGATAAGAATTTGATATTTTTTTTAAAAAGAGAGTAGTCAGATGTTGAAAATTATCTCAGATATTCTTTCTATACATTTGGGAACAGCCCAGATAAATAAAAAATAAAAAGACTGGTGCTGAATATTGCAACCAAAGATCAGAGGCTGTAATGTTGTTGTTACTTTGTGGAAGGCTTCATTTTTCTGGTCTCCCTCCCTCCTTTATCTCTACTGTCCTACTGACTAGAATCTGGAGTTTGCGGTCAAACTAAATATCTTCTGGATGAAGTTTTACATTTGAAGGGAAATTGCGTTCAGATGTTGGCCTGCTGCATTTGGCCAGTGTTGCACATGTGGATCAGACCGGCTTATATTAGTCCAGACAGAAATCTGGTCCTCCCTGACGAAGTATTCTTGGCTCCTAAAACAAGAATTTGCCTTATGTGACTATATAGACTGTCTGTAACGCTCAGGCTACGCTTTGCTTTTCCCTGTGATTTCTTTTGGGACTTATCTTTTCCCACTGTACTTTCATGTAGCAGTTCTGTATCAAGCAGATGCTGGAGAAACAATATCATTGACACAGAACATGGCTTCTTTAAATGAGATGTCCCAGCGAGGCGTGTTTTGTTCAATTTTCTTCCACTCCCTGAACTTATAGTTGTTCTTTATGGGCAACTTTTAACAGATGTGTGTCTGGTGGACTTATTGCTAAAGTAAAGTAATCCCAGAGTTTATCTTAGGTTCACTTGGGTGTGAAGTCCCTTAAGCACGATATGGGTTTGGACGTGTATATGTTCTATCGTTTTGGGGCTCATTACTGTGAATCAGTCTGTTTAACACAAAGGAAAAGTGGCTTTTAACAGATGTTCATCAAAACTGAACCAGGTTTTCTGTGAGCAAAATATTCTTGTCAACCTTGATCATTTTGTGTTTATTTCAAAACTGAAAATTTAACCAAGGCAGTTAATTTTTTTTAAGTCGTGATTTCTAGTTTTGTGTGCCAAAGTAGGTGCTGTGCAACAAAACCTGAGCTCATCAGTCGCCTCTAGCTCATCTCTGTTTGTTGTTCCTCAATTCACAGCGGCGAGACTGGCAGACTTGGTAATGTGTGGGTGCAAAAGCGAACGGGAGTAAGAGAAAGAGAGATAAATATGGGAGGTGTGAGTGGGGGATTTGAGAATATGCATGGCACAGATCCGCATTTTGCCATCCTGGTCTTTCTCTATTCCCGGTGAATAATGTGGCACAGCCACTACCCAGCGGTAGGACAGGCACGCCGCCATATCACGCTGCGGTGGAGGATGAGGTGTCCAGCTTGCCGAGTCTGGGCTCAGACGCATTCTAGCCCCAGAAGTCATCCCACCCCCATCCCCAACCTGCAGAGAAGAGCACTGGGCTCCAAGATGGCAATCAAGGCTTGATTTGCCAACACATTTCCAATGATTAAAATGTAATTAGCACAAGCGAGCACCTCCTCCCCAGCTAATTTCCACGCACGCTGTGACAGGCAGGCGGTCTGAGGCATCCAGGCCCCAGCAGCAGATGGAGGAGGATGCACCGGGAAGGGGAGAAAACCATTTTGCCATGTGACTGTTTGCATCAGAAAACCATCAGGACATGCAGCTATATCAGGAAGGAGCTGTTAGGAGGAGGGATTGAGGAGCCCTTGACGACAGCACATCAAATTGGCACTGTCAGAGCTGACCCTGGCAATGACTGCCATCCTTCATGCTGTCTTTCCAGCTCCCAGGCTTGCGGGCAGGTTGGCGTCTTCCCTGGGCTTTAACCCGTTCAGCTCTCCTGCAGGACATCCAGTCTTGGTTTGATAAACAGACGCCACCCTCTGTGCACTAGTGTGTTTTAACGAGGACCACATCAATGATAATTAATTCTAAGGGCACGGGCGGAGATTAATTCGAATGGCAGTTTTTCAACAATCAGCGTAACCTGAGGCTAACTTCACTCATGAGGGCAGCAGTATATACGCAGCAGAGAGATTGCGCTGCTTAACTTGCAGCAATACAAGAAAGCGAATCAGGAGTTATAAGAAGCACGTTAAACACACTCTATTGGACTTTAAAATTATTGTTGTCATGTTATTTTTTTTCTTGATTGGTCTAACATCTGTTAGTATTTGTGGACTAGTGGATATCCAGAAGGTTATGCTGGAAAAGAGATCGTGGCATGCTTGCTTTGCACGCAAACATGTGTGATGTGGTTACCTCTTTAGTACAGACTTTCTTTCTGTGGGTAGCTCTGGCAGGAGACGTTGCTGTGCCCTGCTGTTACAGACGATAGCATGGCTGCATCGTTTAGCATTCGGCCCATGGCTCCTTCTGTTCCCCTTCTACTGGGCCAGTATTGCTCTCAGCTGGAGAGGATTTAGGACAAGAATAATTTACTTCTACTTTCAGACCAATATAAACAAAAGGCTCGATGCTTGGACAGAGTGTAGGGAAATTTGTAAGAGCACTCAGCCAAAAGAGAGGCCCGGGTGAGAGCAGAGCGGCAATCAGAAGTGGTCCGGATGCAGGCCAACATCAACAGCTCTTAGAGCTGAAGCTAATGTTTGACATTCCTGTGTTACTTAAACTAAACACTGGGGTCTAGCTGTACAGTATAATGCTGGTCCTGTGTAAATAGCAGCGGGCCTGGTAGACTATCACTTTCCTTTGTCAGCCCCCTCCCTAGACTAATGGTTTCCTTACTGTACATTGCTGTTGCTTTAAATAAGCCTTTCTACCTCGGCCTGTCACTGATCTCAATAGCACCACTTTTGTTGTTCTTTTCTCTGTTCAGTATAATAGATTCATTTTCAACTTCTGACATATGTCTTTTCAATAGTTCCGGCCTCCCAGGATTGGTATAAAGTGTTTTTGACACAGTTAATCATAGCTCTGTGGGTTTTTTTTTTTTTTTTTTTCATGCTCACATGTCAGCAGCTGTTCATATTACACAGAACTGTAGCTCATGCTAACCTGTAAAAACAACGCCATGCCTCAGTTTTTAATGATGAGGTGTACCAGTCTTTCATGACACTTCCAACTGCGACGTGCAACGCTGAGACCTCTGCGAGGTTTCTGATGAAAGAGTCAGTTAGTCGAAATAGAGATTTAAAAATAAATAAATAAATAACAGAAATCAGTGAGCGGGGGATTTTTCTCCTCCACCTCAGGTTGTGTTATGCATGAAGCAACGCATTAGTTCACTATGATCACTTATCAGTGAGTGACAGCTCTGACTTGTTTGTATGCCTGAGACGTGTTTTTCATCCTTTTCAAGATATTATTGTTTACTACTTCTCGCCCTGTGCTTGAACAGAGGGTTCGAGGGAGCTTTGACGTCTGCACCGTTAGCACGTTCAAATCGCCTGCCCTTGGCTGTCAGGCCTGATCTTAGGATTTTTTTACTTTGCTCATTATAAAGGTATTTCCATTTTATTAAGTTTTCCACTTTTTCCACCCCCCACCCCCACCCTTTGTCGCTTTTGGAAATTTGCATACCTCTATTCCTAGGGGGAAAAAAGTAATGACAGCAATTTCGTTTCTTTTCTCTCCCCCACTAGCCGTGTGAGTGCTTCGTTTAGTGGCACCTGCGAAAGCGACAGGCGCGGGGATGAGAAGTGAAAGAGAGCAGTTGATTAAATCATCATCAAGTCGCAGCACAGAAAGTCAATTCTGCTTGCCGTCTACAATGATATCCCTTTATCTTAAAGTAATGAGCTATGGCACTTTTGCATCGGGTAATACGATGAGTTCCATTAGCATGTTCCATTTGCTTCACAAGCAAGGGCAAGTCATTCCAGCCGGCTTCTATCTTGGCAATCAAAGCAATTGGCTGCACAGCCAAGGAAGAGGGGGAAAGCAGGGAGAGCAAAATAATACAAAAAAGAGTGAACGCAGGGAAGAAAGGCGACACCGCTTTTTTTTCGTGGATCACAACACACTGGAAAAAAAACGAAAATTATGTCAATTATTTGAACCCCTCGCTTGCTCGTGACGCTCGGTGTGTGTTGTGCACACACAGAGAAGCGGCTAATGAGTGCTTGGTCGCGTTGCTGTTGCTACATTCTCCAAAGCTTGAATGCCGTTGATCCTGTCTGCTGTGTTAGTCAGTCCTGTGTGGGAGGCCACGAGAGAGCGATGCACGGCAGACACGCCTATTTATTCACGAGCCGGAAGAGATGCATAAACGCACGCAGTTTGGAGCTTTTAATATTACACAGATACTCGTGTGTAATCGTGATCTGCAGTCGTCTGTCATTATCTTTATTTACTCTTTCAGCTCTGACGGCGTAGGGCTTCTGCCTTTCTGCGCACTGTATTAAAACGGGTTGGGGTGTTGTGGATGGTGGAGAAGGAGTGAGGGAGAAATGGAGCAGGGGAACGTCTGAGGAGTGTTTGCCCAGTGCGTTTATTGCCTCTACATAATTTATGAGCTGCTGGAGCTGACCATCATGGTAGTGTGCCGCAGGCAGCCCCTGGGGCTGTGCGGGACAGGCCTGTAAATTGGATGCTATGCTCCTGCTGAGCTCGCAAGCCCCCTTTTTTACCATCCAGCCCGAGAAACAGATCAGCCACAAACCCAGCTAGCTACCTTTGAGCTCTGCAGGGCCCAGATCAGCAAAAAAATAAAAAAAGAGCAAGAGATGGAAGAAAAAAAAAATGACACGGCCTTCTGTCGCTCACTCCGTGGGCTGTCAATCATTTCGCCCCCCCTTCCTTCACTCCTGCCATACTTTAATCGTCACCCCCGAACCCCTCCTTGCACTCCTGCCCACACACTGTACCAACCCCTGCCCATATTCCCCCCCAGTGCCTTTTTCATTACTGACTCCAGTGCTTCCCTGCACCTCAGCCATATGCACAACTATGAGGGCCGCCATTCACCCAGCATCACGCTAATTAGTTGATAAAGAATTAAGTGGACCTTGAAATTGAAATTGGAACAAAAAATTGAAATCTAGCCCCTTTTTCCTCCCACCATTACAAAGTTCCCTTCCTTCTCGTGTCAATTTGCCATCCCCAGCCTGAAGCAGGAACACACATCATGGTATTAGAATTCCAGTGGCGATTAGACTTTTGAGATCCCAGCTGTCTGAATTTTACATGGCTTTCAGCATTAACAAAGGCACGTGTGCTCATGAGAAATGAACTTTATTTCACATTCTGGTGCTTGGATCAGCTAATGAACTGATCTGATGATATCCAGGTACAGAATATGAGTTATGTGATAAATCTGTCATTAAAAAGTTGATAAGATGGACTTTTTTTCAAAGGTGAATGAGATTATGGAAACCACACACATTGGAATTGAATGCAGTTTAAAGGGAGACTGTTTAAAAACTCAACAATTAGTCACATTGTTCCTAATTTTAGCTTTCTCTTTCCTTTTCTCGCAGTGCGACACTGAGAGTGACCAGGACGACAAGGTAAGCCTTGGAATCGCTGCGATTTTTCATATTTAATGTGCTAGACGTGCTCGGATCCTTCCAAACATCTTTTATCAGTGTTTTAAAAAAGATTGAAATGTTACTTTAAGACTGAGTATTTAATGTAATTAGAATTAAACATCCTGTTAATAAGTATGACAAAACCTTAATTAGTTGCGCATTAATTATGAATGACTTAATGATGTGCAAAATCTAAATTGAACTGTTCTGGCTTTTTAGGATTTCAATGACATTTAAATGAGACTGCTCTGGCAGCCGGTGCTTTGGGTACAAGGCTTTCTCTTACTTAAAGCACAGACTAGCACGTCTACAGCTACATAGCATCTATGTTTGTATCTGAAGCCATATTTATCCATCTACCTATATACTGGTGTCTCTGCCACTCTGTTTTTGTGACACACTCTTTTGGCTGAACTTACTCCTGCATTTAGGTCTTTACTGCATACTGTATTTCTGCTTCCTTAATCCCAGGCAAAACCACCTCCTGCCAGGATCTATAGTATCTTCCTGTGTGCTGTGGTGCCGAGAGGTTCATTGCTTCAGTTTTGGCACTTTTGTTGCTCTTACATTTTTACAGCGGCAACAAAACACATGGCAGTGATGCACAACTGATTAGCAGCAAATAGGCTCTACAGATTTAACAAAGTCAGGAAGTGGTTCTGGGGAAAAGACGAAATAATCTGAGTTATGCAAATATCATGGAATTCAACAGGATATAGAATCTTC
This sequence comes from Pelvicachromis taeniatus, assembly GCA_015108175.1. NCBI lineage: Eukaryota > Metazoa > Chordata > Actinopteri > Cichliformes > Cichlidae > Pelvicachromis > Pelvicachromis taeniatus. The sequence goes on from VURO01001813.1 coordinate 6,903, forward strand.
ATAAGTCACGGGTCAGGACGAATGGTGGGAAAGCTTCTCTTAACTGTATTCTTAAGTGACTTTTAACTTTAATTTAACCCAAAAACTACTAAATTGAAATACACAATTACAAGGTTGCAAAAACTACAAAATTAAGCAAAACAAAAACATGCAGATAAAACATTACTATAGCTAAATGACTACAGATGCAAGAATAGCAGCTTTTCGAATACATTTTTCCAGAGTTTTGACTTTTTCTTCCAGGGAGAAAAAGTGATTAAGCTTTGGTGTTGTAGTGTCCAAATACCCAAATACTGGGCACCCTGTAATTCTAGAGAAGAAAAAAAAATCATAACAGATGTTGGCAGGCGTTTAAAGGTTACACAACTAAAGAAGCTAATGTACCCGTTTATGGCTCTGTAAGTAACAATATAGTGGTGCTGGTGTTGTTTTGAGGCTAATGGTGTCTCTCAGATCAGCTACACATAGTTTATAATGTTGAGGAATTTTTGACTCTGTCCAAAGAGGTGCTCTGAGCTTCTTGCTAGTGTTAGCTATTTTGCAAACAAATGCAGAGTACAGGGTGGGTATAGCATACTAATCTAAAAGCTGAAATATACAGACGCTCACGTGTCCATTACTGTCAGGTCTTCAGATTGTAAAAGCACACACCTGATTATATGTCGGTATTGCAGTGGGACTGGTATAGCTTCTCCTCTTTGTCTGTAAATGTATAAATACTGCAAATCGATACAGGATTGAGAGGTCTGAAAGCTAAAGGCGACTGAGCAAGAGGATATTTTTGTTGGTTAAAATAAAAGGTAAAAGAAACTCCAAGGTTTAGGCTCATAGAAATTCATCATCTTCTCAGCTTAAGCTGTGTAAGGGATGGCGTACGAGAGGCTCGTGTTTCCACTCCATCATTTTCAGAGCCGTCTTTAAAATGTCACAGAGGTAAGCTCGATTCACCCCAATTACTTTTGGGCCGCTCTGAAAATTTCGCCAAAACCTTTTCCTCACCTTCTTGCCAAGATCGAATTCTCAAACTAGACGGCGCTGGACGTGGATGCATGAATGTGCGTTCTCTGTGTAGTATTTCATCTTCTGCTTTCCTTGTTTTTATTTCGTGTGATGATGTAATGATGAGGATTGTCAAAGTTATCTATATCAAAGTACCTGTAAGCATTTTAAAGGTTTGTTATTATTCTGATTGCACTCTGTAAAGCGCTTTAAAATCCAGGTATGCAGTTTGAGCATACCTTATAGATTTTAAAAGCAGCCATATTAGCCAATGAATTCTAACCAGAGAGCTAGATGTGCTAGATCTAATGATTTAGTAATGCCATTTGCTTGTAGTGTTTAGACTCTGCAGCAAATTGAGTCATTACTCAGTGTTGTCGATTTAAATTGCTCTTGTCTCGGTGGCAATTCCTTCTTGTTTCAGGAAGAGAGAGAGAGCACGGTAAGCTGTAATCCCCCCAGTGACTGTATTAATTCACCCTGGCTCACGTTACGCTCCTGATGAACAGCACCGACTACACCTTCCTGTCATTGATTAATTGTGTGTTAAAGTAACAGAGGAGTGAATTAGTAAACGGGGACCCCTATGACAGGGGCTGACTCATGTGTTCTTCTTCAATGTAAGGGAGTAATTGGAGCTCCCACTCAACACCACCCCCCCAGCCCTCCTTAGTCCACGTCACCTGCCACTATCTGCTCCTGCCAGGAGCCTCGCACGCCATGCCCACTGCCGCTGTTGTCATTTGCATTCTGTGCGCGTCGCGGTCTACTTTACAACGCCGCGGCAGAGGAGGACGCAGGAGAGCAGAGTCATTTTAATGGGTCAAATGTATTCAGATGAGGACAAACGTGGCTTATTTAGTTTCCCTTCAAAAGCAGGAAATGGAAAAAGTGTTCCCAGGAGAAATCATGTTCTGCCTGGTGTAGAAGGCCTCTGCCGTGTCGCCGGGAGCTGCCAGGCTCTGATAAGAGACAGCTTTTCGCATCTCAGAGTATGTGTGCACACAATCCCGTCCGTGTATTACTGTGCGAGTGTGTCTCTGCATGTGCTGGAAACTGTCAGAGCATTTGCTCATTACAAAGTGACCTGTAGGATGAGGCCTTCTGCAGTGTGACATGTTAATGGCATGCTGGGAGACAGGTAGGAGGACGCCCATCAGCAGTCACTCGCCGCACAACACTGGTATTATTAGCCCTGTATTCGTACTATTAGCATCTCTTTCCCAGCAGCCAGTGTGTATAAAACTGTCCCTTCAGAGCTCGTGTAATGAGAAGGGCAATTTTTGGGGGGGGGGTTCAGTAGTTGAAGCTATATATATGGGGGGAAATGACCCATTCTCCTGTAAATGTGTTGAATAATGATCTTATTTATCGTCTGCCTTAGCTCGGCTCATCCTTTGCTCCTAGATGCAGCTGACCGAATTCTTCTTGTTCGAAGTATCCAAACAGGATCAGGTGGTCATTTTATTGTGTCTACACAGGACTGGACTTGTAGAGAATAGCTTATTTCCACTTCCACTTGACTGGGTAAGACGAGAGCTCTATAGCATCAGGTATCGCTCGTATTCATCCTCCAAAGGTCTTTAAACGCTGGCTCATTACATGTGAAACCTTTTAGAAGCCTCACAATGATGCCTCTGAAAGGTCCAGAGCTCTGTGGGAAGCAAAGAAAAACCACACTTTGGGGAAAATGACGCCGATAATAACATACATTTTTTATGAATGTAAATGCGGCCTGTCTCATTTGTTTTAAAATTCGTGCACTGAAACGTTCACTCAACATTTAATCTTTAATCTAACAGCGGTAAATTTCTCCACCTTGTCTTAGAACTCTTTGTAATATTGTCAAGAGCGCTCAGGCTCTCACTCTGTCTGGACTCACGAATGCTTAAGTGATTTTTTTTTTGGTCCTTTTTACTTCGTAAGTGGCACCTTGAAACTGCCCGTCACACATTTTTTTCTCATGAATGTGTGTTCAAGTGCTTCTGTTCCCCAATCATACACTTAGTGAAGACAATGAGCCTGTTCTGTAATCTGCAGAACTTTATCGCTGTGCAGCTTTTATTTCTCTTGCCTCCGGCCTTTTTTATAGACCACACCTTCCTAAGTGTTATTTACTCGCTCTATCAGTAGCCACAAGCTGTAAATGCCATTTTGAAAATGTTCTGCGTCTTATTAATGGCCGCGCAGCAGAGTGCTGTAATTTGCTGTGCTTTGCTCTTATTGGAGGCAAGGGATCTAAGTAGGTGCTTTGGCGCAGCCAAGAGAACCTGTTTGTCCTTGACATAAAATAAAGATCTGAACTAGTAATATATTTGCTGTTTCTCTTCCTTTATTGTTTTGCTGCGTTTGCCCTCGGGCAATTATACCAGAAGAGTCGTGTTTCTCAATCACTCAGCAGCACTGTACATAAAACCATTTTATATCTTCCACCCCCCACACAGCCTCACCCCAAACCCTTCCTCTTCCGCCGCAGTGGGAAGGATGAGTAATAAAAAGGAGAGAGCAACTTGTCAGCGTTAAAAGATTATGTGTTTTGCCCCCTCCAAAGGAAGAGAGTAGTGTTTACAGGCTTGAGTGGGTGCTCGCTAGGCCGAGGCTGAGGCTGATTGCACTAGAGTACCCTGTCAGCCAGTGATTTGTCATGTACTTTATCATCCTTGTCACTCTGCAGAGCGTTGTCATAGGTAACATTCCTGCCTGCCCCCTCCCCGCTCTGTGCTTTGTACCCAGTCAGTGTAGGAAATTTGTATTTACTTTGGGGGAGTGTAATTTGTTCCTCATGGATAATATGACCCTTAGCGGAGCCGGATCACGGGTTAGTTGAAGTGATATTTTCCGGTAATGGTAGTCGTACATCATGGCTGTCAGGCCGGGTTAGGAGGCGAGCACATTACAGCTCCATTTTAGCACTGCAGGCATCTGGGATTATTTTCCATAACCAAGTATGACATGACTGCTCTGCGGAGTGCATTAAATTTTTACTAGCTTTTCTCCCTCCCCCGGCAACTTCTGTGGCTTTTCCCCCCACTCTAGGTCTCGGGGCTGCCACTGTGATGGATACCCTCTAAGTCCCAGCAGTCCTGGCCAAGGTTAGCGGGTGTCATAGACCTACAACGCTCCCCTCCATCCAATAACCGGCAAATCCCTGCTCCCTCTGAGGGGCATGCACCGCCCACCGCTCTGTGTTGCAGCTAACCGAGGGCCTCCGCTCGCTGAGAAGGTTACACCGAAAAAGAAAAGCATTATTCTGCTTTTAGAATTCAAGCATCAAGTTAGTGTGAATGTGCAAATTTAAAAAAAAAAAAGGCTCAAAGGTAATTCTCTTTAGCAATTTTCACCAAAAGAAGGACCAACAAAAGATAGATGGAGATTCGGACAGCATCCCATTTCCACTTCCTTGAACGGAGATCGTATTTACGGTTCTCGTGATGTTAGGCAGCATTGCTCTCCAGAGCTTCTGAGCACTTTTCTTTTCTGTTCCTTGCCTGCTCCGCTAATTTCTCCTCCAGTTTGATTCCTCTCTCCTTGGCAGCAAGGTCAGCAGTGTAAATGCCACCTCTTGCCATTGACAAATGGTCGCCCCCCTGTCTGATAATCACTAAGGTCTCAGAGGTGGACGAGCAGGCGGAGCTCATTAGGGCGCCACAGATGAGAAATTAATGTGGAGATTCCAGGCCTGGCAGAAAGCCGCAATGATGGGTCTCGAGTGGGGGAATTGGAGGAGGTGGTGGTGGTGTGTTGGGGGCTGGATGGATGGACCCTGTCTAATGGATGACCAGGTCAGCAGGCAGCAACACTCCCTAGACAGCTCCACACATACACCAACATACACACACCCACATGCCCATCCCACCCCGCTACCTCCCCTCCTCTGTAGTGCCTGTTATCTCACCCATCCCGCCCAGAAGTACAGTTGTGACACTTCACAGTTAGGCCACAGTGGTGGGGGTTTAGTTTGATATATCTTGTCGAAATATTTTTTTTAAATGACCCTTTTTACCGTGTAATGTACCTCTTACCTTATTTCCTGTAACACTCTAAATAAGTGAGACAAATCTAGGATGTAGAGAAACAAGCCCGCATATTCAGCCCGTTCTAATGTTATTAATGGAGCATAGCCAGTGAGACTTAAAGAGCTGTGATAGTGAACTGAGAGTCAGCAGTATGGCTAGCCTCTGGGGTTCAGTCTCCCCCTTCATTCTCCTTTACAGTCACTGTGACCCATTTACAGTAGCTGGCTCCAGATCCTGCTCCTCCTCATTGTCCCAGCAGGTAAATCCTCATTCTGTCACAGCGCATCATCTCGTGCTAACATTCACAGCCTCAGAGGTGGACGACGATCAGCACGTCATTAATGTTGGGATTGTTTCTGTGAAAGTCCTTTTTTTTTTACATCATTCTAATTGTAAAGGAGAAAAACGAACCGCTAAATGCAAAGCTTTACAACCAATATTTAGAGCAAAAGACAAAGACAGAGTACGAGCAGGGACGTGTTTTTAATTTGTCACAAGCTTTTAAAGTCCACTGTATTTCAGTTCAAAGTATTGCCCCATGAAGCTTCCAGCTTTTTGCGGACCTCACCACGTGTCGTCCAGGAGAAAAATGATCTCAGACTACATCGCTGTTGCCTTTTAGATTGCCTCCTGATGCTTTGTGATAGCTAATAGCAGTGTGTCAGTTTTGGTGTTGGAACACAGAATTTTAGATGGTTTGACTCTTACCTTGAGATGTGATATTATACAAGCCCTAATGTGTGTTACACTTGCCTCTAGAGTGCTCAACCTCCCCATTCATTTATGGCCAACAATAAAATGTAATAATGCACACGTTTGAATAGGACAAGGTTGCCAAGTCCTTGAAATTGAATGGGGGAAAACAGTCACAGCAGTGAATCATGTTTCTAAGGCAATGATTCAATTCCCCGTGCAAGCTGAGAACACAGGGGATGGAAAATAATTCTATCAGCAACAAAAACCATAAATATGCTGTTTGACTGAGATGTTTACTCCTGTGGAAAGAAAAAGCCATTTCCATCTTTCCTGACCTGGAAAAGAAAAATCTCTCAGGCAAATTGTGTACATATATCAAAGACTTTATGAGATTGTCCACATACAAAGAGGCTTCAGACTGGAAACACAACCCCAGTTAAAGAAATATTAAGTCCAGTCTATATTTAAGGATAGCATAATGAGGGACTTATTTTCCACTGTTTCGCTTTTGCACACATGATATAACAGCCCTCTCACAGAGAGATTCTTTATCAGTAGAGTAGAGAAGGCGTATTATTCTTGGTAAATGATTGAACTACTTTCATAACCATCTGTTAAACCCCTCATTAGCTCTCCCCATATTTCTAATAGTTGCACTAATGTTGTTTAAGCAGCGTTATTAAAACTGGCCTGAGCTACAAGTTAAAAAATAGCCTTGACGCTGCCAAACATGTTGAGTCAAATTCAATTACATACATTTTTAATATCATTGACCTTCCCAATTATGAACCTGCTCCATATGGTGCCATTTATCAGCTGCCATGATGGTAACAAAACAGAGGGCTGCTCGGTAGACGCGTGCGCCGTGGTGTGTTGCGTATGTAGATCCTTCTGGGTCATGTTAGGCTGGCGGATTTGTGGCCGATCAAGAGCAAGCAGTGCCCTGACTCCTCAGGTGTCTGTCCTCATCTCTATTTATGAGGCAGTGTTGCCAGTTACCGGTGTTTAATAATACATGGAGTTAGACCTTGGGTTCAAACCAGTGTCTCTGGAAACAGGCTGCTTATGAAAAAAAATCGGTTGTTATGCAGGGAAACCTTCGCTAGCACCTATCAGTTTTCTCACATACGCTCTTCATCCCTCACTGTCTCTCTATCTGCCCTCTCTCCCTGCTGAGAGCCTGTTCTCCAACACACCAAGGTTAAACTTTCTCAGCGCACCGGGTGAATGTCAGTCAAAGCCTGGCTCACCTGCGCGTAAGCCCCCCCCAGCAACTGGGCTAGTGACTCTCACAAACACCCTCTGCCCCATTATTGCCCTTTTGTCAAGCCGGTGATTTCTGCAGGCAACTTGCTTTGGAACTGACTGGCTCTCTGTTCTCTGTTTTTCCACTGTGCACATCAGGCTTAGCTCACAGAAAGTGCAGTAAGGCAGGATTTCTCCCTCTGCGGTTCGTCATATGTCAACAGCCCACCATGTGATATTTGTACTAAATTAACATCGTTGCAGATTAAAATGAATGTTTTACTGTTATCTGCTTAATAAATTAGTAATAGTTGTTAGTTTGGTGTCCAGTGGGCCTAACATGCTTTTAATTGTGCAGGAGATGTTTTCGTGGAATTAGCTTGGGTACTGTAAAGTAATATTTAGATCTGCCGCTGAAGTCTGGGTAGGCTCTTTCGAGTAGCCGTATTTGTAGTCATGGACTTAAGATTATTATACACCATAGAAATGCCTGTATTGCAAATCTCACAAGCAAACAGCTGCTGTAGAGGGCCATAACTCTAATATCCTGCTGTGTATTTCACCACAGGGAGTGAGTCACTACAGAAGTAGATCCTTAATGAGGGAAATAGAAAGCAAGCCTGTCATAATGACAGCGATGTCCCAGCATGCATGGCGGCAGCCACAAACAATCTTAATGACATGAGGGGCTCTGAAGAGAGGCTGTATGTTGTCAGCTCCTGGGCTCAGGCCCGTTCCCTAACCCCTCCCACATCCTTTTCTTTAAACCGCCACCACCGCATTGCTTGTTAGAGGCAGTGTAATTAGGTGGCTGAGCTTGTTGCAAGTAGCCCAGGTCACAGAGGCATGTCCAACCCTTGTCCTGATTGCTCCTCAGGGAATTATTGACAAAACACAAGGAACATTGCATGTTGGGCTCTAATTATGTGTACAAGACATAGATGGCCCCGGGGAAATTAAATGAAATTCCCCAGCTTGATGGGTCCTCTACACTCATGGGATCCATTCTGTTTCTTATTAAGCTCAGCCATTGTCTGCTTTTATGAGGCAGCTATGTGGAGCTCGGCACCAGCTAAATGCTTTTAAGTGTCTCTCTCTTCACAGTGGCATTACATCAATGACTCATGGTGGAAAATTGCCTGTCGATTTTGATCTACGCTGAAGAGTGTAAGCAATAAACCGGCAAATATATTTAACTAATGCTCGCTAATATCGTAAATGTAGGGTGTGAAACGGAGCGCCGGCGTGGCGTTTCATTGTGTAATCAGATTCTTTTCACTGCAGTTCTGTCTGGACACATCCAAACACCTCTGCTCTAATTCCTGTGCTCCAGATACTGGACGGGAATTGATAGTCTCCTGCTTGTGCAAATGAAGTGATAAGGGGTCTCACCCAGATTACACAAGGCCTAAGTGGCACAGAGAAAGCTTATGGAGATGAATGAATTCATGAGGCTGCCTGACAGATTCTTAAGAAGCTATGTAATAAGGGATAAATCAAACAGCTACCATTTTGCCTCTGAATGATTTCAAATTAAAGTGAAGGGAGATGGCAGACCTCCCAGGGGTGTTTGAACTTGAGTATAGAACTGTGGCTGACCCCCTCTATATTTTTCTATCATTAAAACACCCTAATGACTAATGTAAAGAAACAAGCTTGCATAAGCAGTAAATAAACAATTCCTTTTGATTCAGCACAGAAAGATGTTAGTGGTCTTTGAATTGCCAGACTGTGGGGCAGGCCCGATCCCAGAGGTCTGCCCACTGATCATCCTCACCAGAATTAATAATTCAGTATATTATGTTGTAAGATGGTGAAGCATCAACGAGTATATTTGAAAGTCTGTTATTGCTGGTTCTAGTTATCTCTTATGTCCAATATCAGAACATGGTCACTGCAGTAATCTGGTTAGAAAGTGATACATTGACTGCACTTGTATATAATGATTTTACAGTCGTAAAGTAAACAAGTGTGGTCCACGTATCTTTAAGAATTGGACCAATGTGGCAGTGGAGAGCAGTAACATGTAGCCATGAGTTTACGTTGTACCTACAGACTTTAAATGTAGCACGATGCCACGCCTTCGCATTCAGTGTCTTACTGTAGAGCACTTTAGCACGTGAAAGGGCCAGGGATCAAACCACCAACCCACTCTTCCACCTGAGTCACTAGCACTAACTAGAACAGACCAAATACTTTTACACCGTTCAGGCATAACATTATGACCGCCTGCCTAATATTGTGTGTGTGTGTGTGTCCCCCCCCCCCCCCCCCCCCCCCCCCCCCAACACCCCCACCCACCCCCCCCCCCCCCCCCCCCCTTTTCTTTTAT
>VURO01001813.1:20340-30457 GCA_015108175.1 Pelvicachromis taeniatus
TATAGCCTGTACAAACATTTGCAGTCAGAAACAGTATTATTATCACTTTATCCTTCAGACCAATCTATTGACCATAAGGGAAAGGTCAAAGTTCAAGTGTAACACAATATTTTAAATCTTGATACAGGACTTTCTATATGTTTACAACACGCGCTACATTTGTAAGAATCGTAGTTTCTTACAGGGCTTTGAAGTCAAAGACCTTGGTGGATGTAAGGACAATTTAAATGGATTTAAATTGTTAACGTGACCCCACTCCAGATCCCTACAAAGTTTGATCCTAATCAAAGCTTTTCGAGCTGTTGTGTTTACAGACAGAATGATGACGCTTGCAAACGCTACCAAAAGCAGGAGGCAAACAAAATAACAAAAGTTAAACTTCAACATCAGACGGTCACTTTATTTGAATTTGCTGTGGCTCTTGACTTTCTGGATTGCTGGTTTTATTAAAGTTCAGTCATTCTTTAAACTTTATTTCAAAGAAATCCAAGTAATATTTTGGAGTTTGTAAAAATTGTGATTTAGTTGTACTTTGTTTTTGTTTAGTTTTTTCAGTGACATTTGCAGTAATACTGAAATGTTAAAGAATAAGTTGCCACACCACTGTTCAGACTCTGGGTTTACCCAGAAACTTTCCAAAGACTTGCAACAGCTTTATAACAAGATAAACTACGTACAGTATCACAAATGCCAGTTGAAATCAGGGGTGCTGGTTACTAAACATTGGGATTTACTGTATACCCACATATCTTTGAATAAAATGCATTATTATTTTTCATGAATGGCTTCATTCTTTTATGTTTGATCACAGGAATTTAGATTCATTTTCTATCTTAATTCAATTCAAAGCAAATGTATTTTTACCTCATACACAAGTTCATCGCTAACGTATGAGTGGGACTGTACATACCATGATCTCTTAACTGAAACAAAAGCCACCTCAGTTTAAGGGAGGACAAGATGTAGTAAATTTCCTCCCACCTTCCCGGTGTGGTTGATCCAGCCCTTTCTGTGCTTGCCCCCCCCTCTCTCCCCTCTCTCTGGAGAGAATACCATCATGCATAAAGAAAGACGTGGAGAGCGGCAGCAGCATATGTCTGTGGCAGAGGATGCGGCGCTGACAGGCCGAGCTTATCGTCTCTGCAGCTCTTCACTACAAGCGTGATTACCGCTGACAGCTCCGACTGCTGATAAAAGCGGGAACATTAAAGAAAACAGAAGAGCTGCACAGTCAACGCACCAGTGTTTCTTCTCATCAAGCCCACTCCCTCCCGCCCCACCATCCCAACCACCAGCACCACCTCCACGAGCGGCTCCTTCTATTCCTCTTCTTCCCAGCACCCAACGCCAGGGTGTCAGAGCTGTCGAGTGCGGGAAGTGACATCACAAGAATTTGCCAGCAGTCTCGAGGCTCATCATGTCAGCGGCAGCCTGTCTTGTGTCAGGCTTCCCCCAGGCAAGCTGTGATCCAGCCCTCGTCTCGGCACATCAAGACTCCTCGCTGAGGAGGGGAGGGAAGAAGGGAGAGAAAAAATTAACAGAATGTTTTTCCATCTTGTTAACTGACAGCATCGTTTGTTAGAGCGCTGTCTCAGCAAGCGGAGTGTGTAGAAGGCTTTCAGATTGGCAGAGGGAAGAATTGGCAAGTGAAAGCATGGTGAATTATTGAGTTTGGATGAGGTGTCAGAGCTACCGCATTGCTTTGCGTGGGTTTTCCAGAAAGCATCTGAGGTGTGATAGGAGAACAAGCGTGGAGGAGTGCTTGATTAAAAAGCTGTGAAGAACGTGGGGCATCGTTTTCTTGGGCTGGTCAGAGTATTTGTGTTTGTATGTCTGTATATGTGTGCATACTGTATATAATTACTTTGAACATCCAAAAGAAAATGGTACAAAAGCTGTCCCTCGTTTCTTCCAGAACTACTTTGTGCTTTGCCAGAGTGAGACGGTGCTTCACGAGTCATGGAAAATCTGCTCTATCTCCTGGGTAAATCTCCATCTCGCAGATCTGGCCCTCTGTCAGCTCATTTGGACAGAGAGAGGACTGCCTCGGCAAAGAATGCTTTTGATTCTCTTTTCATTTATTTGAACTGATCTGCTGTGATTAAGAGCTCCGTGTCTCATTATTCTCTTTTGGAGAGGAACGGGGCACTGCCTTTTGCCAAAATATTTGAATGATTAGGGCCCAGGCACGAGCTATGCCAAAGCGACGGGAAGCATTCACTCTGCTTATTAGATTCACTTAAATGCTGTTGTAAATCATCGCTGCCAGTGCACGCTGCCAGGCCCGGGCTTTACTTCGAGAAGCTTCCACTGCCAATGCATGTGCACAGTGCAGAGCCACTAGAGGCAGCTGAGGCTGCTGGTGTGTGCTGCTGTTTGTTTTAGCTCGGCCTATTAATGCTGCAAAACGGTTGTTTGACCAGTTTTGGATTCATTTCCCAGATGAAAATGCAATCAATCCAGCATCTGCAAGACAGGTTGAGTTTGAAAAAGCTGAACTGAAAGAAAGCAGCTGGAAACGGTTTCTGACATTCTTTTAAGAGATGAGGAATGAGGATTTCAGCTTTAAGGTGTAGGAACTTTTATTAATACCACGATGCCATTGTTTAGCCAATTCAGATCTCATTTACCAGTTTTTCAGTGTGAATGTGGCAGATCGTTGCCACGCTTGATTATGGCCCTGAGACTGAGCCAGTGTGATTAGTACTAGAGTTAAACCTGAGTGTTCTTCTATTGTTCTGTCAATTTCAAGATTGCAGAGTGAGAGGAAAAGAGGGGGGAAAAAATGGCAGCTTGCTGAGCACTCAAGGAAAAATACTGGCTTTGGACTTTGAAACTACCACTGGAAGCTCAATCATGCCTTCCATTTTGGCACATTGTCAAGCAGCAAATGCAACAAATCAGAACATATTGTTCCTCAGGGGGCATAATAAGAGCCTTTGAACCATGAGCTTCCCCGCTCTGCTTTTGCCCTCTTAGTGACAAACTGACTCCATCAGTTTGTTATTCATATTACCCCAGTCAGTCTCTGCCATCTGCGCTGATACGGCCTCCGTGTTTGTCATTTGGTCACTTCCTTCACAAAATAACATGTCATCAGTCTGTCTGCTGAAGTAAAGGTCAGTGTGCTAAGATGGGAGAAACATGAGTGGGATTTCCTCCATCCTAAATGGCCTATAAACACTCACCACCTGCTTTGACTCCAGTGCAGCCTGGTTTTCAATAAATGCCGCGGCACAAAAGAGGACAGATGAGGATCATGAGGTGTGACTGGGACTGGGGGGGGTGGGGGTAGAGGAAAAGGAAAAGGAGAGAAAGGAACAGGCAATTTAACAGTGGCTGTGACTCGGGAGGAGAGGGGAGAGATGTATGGCGCCCAGCCAGCAGAGCAGTGGAAAACAGTGGTCCAGACTAATGATCCACAGCGTGATCGTTATGGCCCCCACAGAAAGGATGGGCACAAGGCATGGTTCCCTGGAAATCAATTCCCAGGAGGCACATGAGTACTAGTTGTAAATCATAGTGGTATGGAAGGTACCGGCAATGAAAGTAGAAGAAGGCTGTGGAAGGGGGGGGGGCTTTCTTTGGGTGGGTGGGTAGAGCAAGAAGGGAGAGCTCTTTCGATCATAAACCCTAAAGCAAAATTACTCGTGTCTCCCCACCCCTGCCCCTCCTTCCTGGAAAAGCAAAACCAATGATGTGGCTGTTCCAGCCTCTTGCCCCTCAGCCACCCCTCCACTTGATGGCTTCATTGCAGGTTGAGGACGAGGTTTAGAAAAATCTTCTCAAATTGATTTATATCGTACAGAAGACCCCCATCAATCCTAATATGAAAGTAATGAAATCGTTGAGTGTTGAGGGGAGAAGTGCAAGTTTGTGAGCAGGCATTTGTCTGTGTGTGTGTAGGAGAACATGTGTTTTGTCAGTGGTAGCGGAGGTGATTGGGGGGGGGGTTCAGTTTATCATGAAATATCATGATAAAAAAGGCACCGATAAAGGGGAATCCAAAGATGACACATACCGCAGCTCTCGAGATAAACAGCCTAAGGCAACAGAAATGTGGTTGAGTACGATCAGCCTGTGGGTCCTCAAGGCTATCTTGGTTTTCACTGAGATGATAGATGTAAGTTCAATTGGTGCTTTATAGCAAATATTTGATTTTGCACCTTTGCAAACTATTTTTAGAGCCATAGAAATTTGTCTAATAGGTTTTTATTTAACAGGAAATTCCAGTTGCAGCGTCATTGTCGTGTTCTTTTCGGATGAATTATCTTGCTGTTTGGCATCACAGAGTTGTTTGCCTTAATCTAGAAAACCGATCACCAAAAGGAAGTTGGGCAAGAAACATTGCCAGTAAGACTCTCAGATGGTTCCTATGGTACTGTAAACAGCCGTTACGTTACAGAGAGTGATTTCTGGAGAAGCTTTGACCTGCTGTGCCTGCAGTAGTTTCTGGCACACGCTGTTTTCTTGTGCAATTAAATAAATAAAGTTTTAGTTTAATCTCGAGTTCAAGTCTTTTATATAAATGTTTATGTATTACATGCTCCGTCTCACTTTGGTTTTGTAATGCTTGTATTCTTAGATATCATTATTTCCTTTGGTAAGGAAACATTATATTAATTGAAGGAAAAGACTACCGATATAGTGACTGCACTTTTCATTCACACACAGGTAACTGATCGCTGTGTTTGCAGGAATGAACGCATTAAACGTTTTCATGAAACATGTTCAAACTCTAAAATACATGATGTTTGGAAAGAAAGACACCAGATTTCATCTGTCCTTGCAGTAAGTATTATATCATGGAAAAACATCACAGCCAGCTGGAAAAGACTTAAGATTTCTCTCCTAACAATGATGCCACCTGAAAGAGAGGCCAGCAGATTACCACACAGGCCATAATTGATAAACTGGCCGTGTATTCGACATTTAAACTATCACCTTCTCGCTTGAAGACACAGTAAAAGCTAATGTGGATTTCTTTCTTATTAAAAAAATGTTTGGGCTTTGTCCTTCAGGACCACTGAAGGTTTTGGGATTGTGTCCTTTAAAATCGTTGTGACCGTGAACATAACAAATGTGAGTGTTACTGATGTGCTTCCATGACCCTCTGGTGTTTCAAAAACATTCCTTGTTAAATAAAGGCCATAACACATACATATGCATTATTTGGGGAAGAAAAATAGTGCACCTTAGACTTCACATTAATCAGCCTCCAAATGAATGTTTCTCCTCCTCTTGCTTATGAACTATAGTTCCTGCAGCTTTTCATTCTGTGCTGGAGCTGTATAAGTTTCAGCAATAACAAATGATGCTATCCCACATTTCTTTTTCTTTTTTTTTTGTCTCCCACCGTTGTTCTCATCACTTCATTATGCAGGCAGTCTGACGCTATTTGACAGAATGTGCTATCTGCAGCCCCCAGCTGCAGTCACCCTCTCACTATCATTGCATCGCTGGCAGCTTAACCCCACTGCTGCCTGCCACAGTAAAGCACAGAGGAAATGATGATACTGCTGTCTAAATAGAGACTGAGAGGAAAGAAATACAGACCCCAGAGCACCTATGTGGATGATGCTATACTTTGCTTTCACAATTAGGCCATGCTGTTAGCAAAGGTGTCTATTATTACATGTAAAAAGGTCAGATTTTATTTAGAACACTTTTGTCCTCCGCTTGAGCATTAAACAGTGTACATGGAATCATCAAAATGTAAAATCCTGATTCTGACATCAGTATGAAAACTGTTGGACGTACATCCTTTAGCCACATTGTATAAAATGTATTTTGCTTTTCACATTTACACTTGGCTGTAAGTCTACAGTGTCCTCCAGTACAGGCGTAATTGTGTGGGGTTGGCTATATGTAGCGTTTTGTCTTTGTCGTAAACACAGACAGCATTCAGATCAGTCTCCAGAGAGCTGTGAATAAGCTTAATGAAGAAACAAACAAACGGCTTTCAGGGTGAGCCTCAGAAAGCTGCACTTTTGGAAAGCATAGCATATCTAATTTGTAGGTTAATGTCTGTGCCGGCTTATTTATCTAGGTTATCCTCTGCACCAGATAATTAGATGTGCCCAAGCAGCACCGGGGACAATGTCAACAGAGGCATGACTTGTGTCTGGCATCTGTAGCTTTTATTGTTTCTGTCCTTGGCTGTCACGGGAGCATATTGTGGAGTTGCTGTCAATTTTTAAAATTAGACCTGAATTGGATGGAGATTGCCTTGGTTGGGTTCCATTATTATTTCATTTGCTTACATTGCCTTTGAATGCAGTACTTGAAAAGATGAGAATCGAATAAAGAATGTGATATTGTGCTGCAAATCCTAATCAAGTCCACTTAAACAGTAAAATGTGTTTGCTTATCGCGTGCATACGGCTAGCACTAATGATGCATGATGTTTGAATCCTAAGCATTGTTGCTGAGTGGTGCATTGTGGGTCACGGCATAATGAGTTTGGTCTGAGACTTACCAGTGACAGGTCCTCGTTCCCTGGACTTGGCTCTGGTCTGTCTCTCCCAATGTGTGTTAACTGTCAGGTACTGAGAGCCAGACTGCCGTTGAAGCTTCTTTTTTCCCTCTTTTCCCCCCTACGCTGTCTGCTTTTGATTTCTTTTCCCAGAGGTGTTTAAAAAAGCAGCTCGATTGTTAGTGACAATCAGCCGCTCTGGCCCTTTTGAACAGAAGGTTTGATTTAATCGTGAGGCTGTCATTTATTATTCTGGAGCGGCAGCCGCCCCTGTGAGGCCTGGGCCTGATCAAGCGCCTCGGAGCTGTCCCCAAGATCTCACTCTCTTCCCTTTTCCCCCCTGTTATGTCTAAATCCTCAATACAAATCGCAGTGTTTCGGCTCTCCCAGTGGGGCCTATTACTGCCTGTGGGGCATTAAAGATCATTAATAGTGCTGTCAGAGAAAGAGAGGGAGAAAGGGAGCAGAGAGGAGGGAGAGCGGGGAGCAGCAGCGAGTTGCTTAGCTGCTCATAAATGGGAAATTAATACATCTGCTTCATTAATGCTGCCTCGTGTTTGATGTTTGTTAGCTGGCAACTTTAATGATGTAGGTTTGAGCCGACGGGGCGCTTGACTAAATTTGATTCCTCCAATTAAGTAGTCAGGCTTCTTTTCTTTTGGGAAAATGGCTAGAAAGGGAAAACTGCTGCCTAATTATGGACTCCAAACCTTCAGTTATGCGGCTCCTGCTCTTTCTTTTTATCACTCCTTCTGTTTTTTTTCTCCCTCCAGTTCTCTCACTCTTCATCTGTCAGCCACTGACTGCAGTGACACATTCATCAGCAATGGCCACACTGGGGTTGCTTACCCTCCTCTAATCAAGATCTCTGTTTTTTAATCAGCGCGTGCAACTTTCTTAATCATTAACACTACCAAACAGCAAACAGCGTATGTTAATTGATATATAGTGCAAGGTAATGATAGTCAGCGTTCAGTGCGAGTGATAAAATTATTGCTATCAAGGTTGTAGACTAGAACAACAGCATCTTAATGGCAGCCTTGGAAATCGAACATGCAGGAGACATAAAAGCCTCTGAAAGCTTTTTCTTATGCATGAAATCCGCCCCGCCATACAGTTTAAAGCAAAAAATAGGAGATATTGCAGAAAACCACATTCACCCTGCTGACTGAGGCTCAGGATGAGATCGTCCTTTCATGTAGTTGTACTTGGAGGGAGGTTCAGAGACAGAAAGCAGCCTCATCATTATAAAAATAACAGGTAATATCTCTGCGTTGTTGACAATTTGTCATTTGTAATGTACTGAACGTGGAGGAGGCTACCAAAGCATTAAATTACATGAACAACACACAATTTGGATGATGAGGAAAATAATTGTCCAGTTATCTGGCATGACAGACGCAGACTAGGCAGTGCAGTACTCATGATCACAGTTTATTAGATTGTTGTATTTATACTTTAAACTCTTTTTTTCACCAGTCCCATCTATTTCCTATGTGGAAATAACTGGTGGATTTTCACTTCTGCCACTAAGCATAAAAGGAACCATATACATACGTATTCATCCACATAGCTTACACAGAAATAAAATGTTTAATAGTCCTCAAAAAAGATGACTTGGAAAAAAAGCTCGTCTCATGTGTGCTGGAGTCTGAGATTGAAGTTGCAACGAGTCAAAAGTCTTTGAACTGCCTTTGGACTCACTTTAGTCCTAAAGATGATTAAAGTAATCAGAACTTTGAATATATGAGAGAAAGTCTGCTTTACATCTCTGAAGTTTGACTATAGCCTATTATATTGTAGCTGCTCTAGAGATCTGTAAGTGAATAGAAAATAGTTACAACCAATAGCTATTTTGTTTTGATCCAGAACAGGATCAGAGCAGAACATGAATATAAATGCATATCACATTATAATGTTGTTTTTACAACTGTATTATGTTTGTTCCTTCATGCCCTCCCAATTTCCTTCAGTGTAAGGCCTTAATTTATTACCTGCAGGGATTTCTGTGTGTACTGGCGATTGCCCGTATTTAATATAGAACTATATACACTAGCAAAAATCAGAATGTTGCCATTCGTCTGGAGATTGGCTACTACACAGATATACTTTGTAAGGATCTGAGGGTTATTAAATGAATCCCATAAGCTATATCAAGTTATAGCTATATATAAAGCTATATCAATGATGATAATCCTGGTACTCTAGGCTGTTTAGATAAATAATTGCAAAATTTGATGTTATAATACTTTTTTATTATGTACTTGTACTTTTACCTGTATTGTGTAAACATAATAGATTCTAAATACTAATAGACTGGCGTAGTGTAATGTGGTGACACTACTCGCCCAGTTTGAAGAGTTTTCCCATTTATGTGATGTCATTAGAGACCGATGGTGGCACCTTCCAGGGTTAAAAAGATTACAGCCACCCAAATGAACACCTTTTTAATTCAGAGTGTGTACTTTAGAAGCATGTTGGCAAGCAGAAGAACCCATTAGAGAACTGAAGATGTTAACTCCAGAAGAAGCGACCCACCACTCTTTACGTCTGCTCCCTTCACATGCCTCAGGTGTCGCCTGCTTGTGCTTACAAATGCAAAAACAGGTGGATAACAATTCAATCAGTGCTGTTCTGTGTTGCAAATATTTCATGTAATGCAACAACTGCATAACTGCACAACTGTGTAGTATTAGAAGTTTTTCTGGTTTGCTTCAGAAAGAATGACTAATGTAAACTGATGTTGAACAGGGAATGTATTTGTGAACCACAATGAACACAGCTACAGCAGACGCTTAATGTTTTATCATAGCCTTTATTATACTTTAGACATCGAGTCCATCGAGCACTACTTGGCCATTGGATATATTGGCTGTTTTAACTACAGTATTTTCCGGACTACAAAGCGCACCTGAATATTAGCCACACAACTTGAAATTATGAAAAAATCATATTTTGTTCATACATTAGCCGCACCAGACTAAAAGCCGCAGGTGCGCTAGCGGGCTAGTAGCGCTAGCGGGCTAGTAGCGGGTGGGCTAGTTGCTAGTAGCGGTGGTGCACAGCCAACCTTGCGGGGGGAGTGGAGGGCAATGGAGCGACTGCTCCACCAGCCTCGGAAGAGCCCCGCAAAGTGGGCCGCGCACCGCCGCCCGACCGACCCAGCCCTTAGAGCCAATCCTTATCCTGAAGTTATGATCTGACTTGCCGACTTCCCTTAGCTGCCTTGTTCTAACATGCTGTTCACCTTGGAGACCTGCTGCAGATATGGGTACAGGGCCAGCGAGAGCCAGCTTGCTAATCTAGTCTCTTTTTCGCGCTAATTCGTACGGCACTTCTTTGGCTGGAGGACGGACATGTGACCAACATATCACTCTTTTCTGTGTCTGATCACATGCCTTTCCGCCAGGCAAAATGGCGGAACAAACCAAAACAAATCCTCTTACGATGTCACAAAAATCATGAAAAAGCCTTAGAAAAGCCGCACCGGACAATAAGCTGCAGGGTTCAAAGCTCGTGCAAAAAGTAGTGGCTTATAGTCCGGAATTTATGGTACTGTTTCTGTTGTCAGTGAAAAGTATAATTTTCCAATGTGTTGTTTTATTTCTAATTTTTTCAGGCTGGTGTAGTGAGCAAAAGGTA
>VURO01001814.1:0-14724 GCA_015108175.1 Pelvicachromis taeniatus
AATATTTATGTATATTTATATATATATATATGTGTGTGTGTGTGTGTGTGTTAAACAGAGATATATATTGCTGTTAACAGTTGTTCAGTTTGACCACCAGTTCATTCCCTTCAAACTCTGAAGAGTAGTTTTTCAGTTTCTCCCTCAGTATCAAAACCATTCTTGTGCTATTAAGCTGAACATACTGATCTTAGCAGGAAATTGCACATTTTTACTGACTCCTGATAACAGTCGTATTTGAATATCTTCATTCAGGCTACATCGCCATTCGTGGGCTGCTCTAGTGAAAAGGGCTGATGTGGAGCGTGTCATTTTTTAGATGATAAACTTGTTTAATTCCACTGTACTTGACAGAGCACTGAGAATATGCATGAGTGAGTATGCATTATTAAAACAGCCTGTTCAGGCAGCCCTAATGTAATAAGGAGAGGGGTCTTCCATGTTAATCTTACCGGCATTCCTTGCTGCTGACTGTGCGTGTCTCAAAAGTTGAAGTGATTTTCCAGATCTTATTTCATCATTATCTGCAGCATTTGCATATTTTCCTGAAGATTTCAGAAGAAGAGAAAATCTCACACCCACTCCTGTTAATTTCTTTTGCAGAGAGATCAGAGAAATAGTCCAAAGTGACAAATGTCAGTCGGCTGAATGTATTAGCAGGAAAAAGGCATAATATGAGGCCAATTATCCATGTGTTTATAGATAAAAGCTCAAATGGATGTCTATTAGAGCTAATGTTGCAACTGTCATTTGGACTAATTGGTTTAAAACCCAAGATGCTTCTTTCTAGTCTCAGTAGAACTGTAAATGTTTTCTGCCCCTGCACTGATTCATATCACCTTAGATTTTAGCAGAAACATATTTCTATGTCTGCCCCTTTTGGTTGCAGCTCTTATTGATTGCAAATATTTTTAACAGCCAGACTATGGATGCTTCTAAAACTACGGAGAACAAATTTTGTGACACTTTGTCATCTCGAGTGTGTTTATCAATCTCTTAACAGCCCTTGAAAATAGACATACTGCTGGCAGGCTTGGGCTTTGAAAATGTCCCCAATAAACGTTTATCTGATTTGCTATTGTCACCCCTCGTTAGCCATCATTTCATTCACCTAAGAGCTGAGAATCAGCAAATCTTCATCTGCAGGAGTCGCAGCACAGGCACTTGCATGGCTGCAAGTCCAAGGAGCTAAGGGAAGCACATGTCAATAACAGTAAGCCAATTAAAATCACTCTTCATTAAAGCTGTGATCTCTATTGATTGGCCTCTTCATTTGTCATCTATCAAGTCAGTAGACTGCCTTGAAGGGTTCAAGGGATAGACTGTCTGACTAAATCAGTTCTAAAGCTGCCAATGCACCAACTACAGGAAGCTTGTGAAGTGAAATAACACCAACGAGAAAAGTCTACTATGTATCAAGAGAAAGTGGCAAAACAGGCAAACTAAAACTTTCGCCTAGCCAATCAACAGAGGACCAGGCCCTACGATATCAGTAGGTCAAAACGTTTAGTTATCTTCGGAAAGTAAAGTCACTTTCAAGAAATTCTTCCAAATAATGTTGCCTATATGAAATCGAAAGAGTCAACGTGTCATGGTCCACTTCGGCTCATATAACCAGGTCCTCCAGGTCTGCTTCCTGCTTCTACCTCCTCCAACCTGTGATCCATCAGCAGTAATCAGCTGACCTGCATTTAAGACCCACTCAGACTTCCTCTCTCCACCAGATCATCTGCTGCCCTATGATGTTTCCTCTGTCTTGGATCAGCGGTCAAACTCAGCTGTTGCTTTTCTGGTTTTCGCTGACGCTGATCTACTCCACCTTCATGTTACTGCTGAACACTCACCTGCTGGCCTTTTCTGCTCAACACCTCTCCACAGCACTCTGGAAATAGCAAAAGCTTGGATATGTCACCTGCCTGCCCTCCTGCTTGCAGTTTACCCCCATAACACTGGGAATGATAGAGAAGGTCAGACAACTTGGTTCATTCATCTTCCCCTATTAGTTGCACCAGCAAAAATGAAAGTGAACACACATTTCATTAGCCGACTAACAACTGCCACAATGTACTGATAGGTTGGATTTAGGCTTAACATTCCTCACTGACCCATTAATCTTGCTTAGTAGTTCAAACAGGCGGTCTTTACTTGATGTTACAAGGGTCAGGTACACAGGAAATTTAACACGAGGAATGTCTGAGCATTTCATTCAGTCAGCAAAGACAATCTGGCAGAGTAAGGATGTAGTCATAGCACAGTTGCTCTCACCCAAGAACGCTTCAGTTTGTCTCAGCAGCTCAACTTTTCTGGCTAAATTGAGGCAATCTTTGTAAGTGGTGAAAATGTCCTATTACATGCCTTATGGATTTATCACTTTAGACAGCAATTTTGTGTAGGCAACTGTTGATGAGGAAGTGTCCAAGTTCTGTTAAAAATCTCCCTCTACCACAAGTGCAAATAGTAACCAGTGATTAGTTAAACAAGCACAGTATGGACCACCTGGTGAGAGTACACTTAGAGTGGACCCTGCACACGTCACATCAAGTAGTCAAATGTATGGAAACAACAAGAGCAAGATCTTAAGTATCAGAAACATAAGACAAGCGTAAGAAACTGGAAAATTATGGAAACAAAAGGCCTTTTGTCAGATTCGTCTGTACAAGGTTTGGTGAAAGATTGAGGATGCAAATGTAAGATGCAGTAAATGAATAGAGCACATAACAGGCAGTCCAGAAAAAGGGTTAGGGAAAAGCACTAGGAACACCAGAGCTAGTGGGTCAACTTGACAAAAGGTGGGAGAAAGTGACAGTAAATCAGAGAAGTAATCAGAGAAGAGGAAACAGGAGAGGAACACAGCTGAAATAAATCACAGCAAAAACAAGACATAGAGAAGCAAACAAAATGCCAAACACTAGACACGGATAACCAAAATAAAACAGGAAATAACCAAACAAGAGGAAGATCACTCAAAAACACTTTTCTTTTTATTACAGAGTAGATGTGCTTTTACAATATTACCACATATTAAAAAAATCTATCACAAACAATTAAAAAATGTCTAAAATCTTTATTTTGAGGTCTGAGTTTCAAGCTCACATGGATTACTTATGCATATCCTAAATAGTAGAAGCATGGGTCAAGTAATATGGACTTGTGACACCAAAACTGCTTTTATATTTTTAAAATTTTTAATCAAAAGCTGAAGCAGATCAAGCACAGCACAGCTCTGCTTGTATTAGTCCACTGACATCGGCTGTTTCACCCTTCACCATCATTGGCTCAGACAGCAGCTGTACGGCAATCAGCTGACTAGTCACATCCAATCATGTTCACGCTGTGTACAGCATGGCTTGACACTTCTCACTAATATGTTCATGCCAACACTATTTACTACCACATCTCTCTGTTCCACATCTTCCACCTTGTGTACTATATTTTTGGAGTGGCGATTAGATTAAGATGTACTTGTTGTTTTTAAAGCGTACTGACTCTGTTTGTTTGCTATTTCAAAGAGCAAAGCATTTGTAACCAAAATGCTCTTGGAAGTGTTTCTGATGGAAATTGGGGCTTTTCTGTTTTAACCTTGACCTTTAGAGCAAATATTTTCAATCTAAAGAATTCCTGTTTTAAGATATCTGACACCGATATCTCACCGATATCTAAGCTATCTAACAAGACTGTTTTTGTCAATGATATCAACATTACCAAAATGTCATCAAAGCATTTTCTGGTCTAAACAGCAGGAAATGTATTTGTTTAGATCAAAGACAAACTGTGGCCATAATTATTGGTCCACTCTTTTGAGCCATTTTGTTTTGCCTTAAGCCAGTTGTGATCGATAAAACAGCATCTGTTGACATGACTTCTGAATGGGTTCTTAAATGGTGTCAAAAATCCATCAAACACAGTCTGCTTGATGATCACTTTTATGTGAAGGTCAAATAGAAGATGTGCACAGGCCCAGAGGCTTTTGTGTCCTCTCTATTTTTTCTTCTTTTGACTCTCTCTCTCTCAAAAAGATGGAGGGGGTCAAGCAGCAGGGTGGGGGTAGGCGGTAGTGACTTGACATGAATTGTAAATGAGTGAATAAAAGTGTGGATGCGAGTGTCCATCTACACAGTACTGCTTCAGCCCTTTTTCTCCCCTTTTTTGCTTACTTAGATTTTATACTGTCTTGTAAGCATACCTAAATGTTAATAATTCTAGTGCTTGCGGATGCATTTCTACCTAGCTCCCTGTTTTCTTGCAGACTCAAAGGCCTTGAACTGTCAGTGTCTTCCCCCTTGAGCACATACAGCACACTGTATCAACTTTCTGGTTCAGCAGCTTTGATAATAATCTGACCTCACCTGTTTGGTTGACTTGGGGGGTTATGATTTTCATTCTGCATGCTGTATGAACACCGCAAAGTGGGAGTAAGTATTCATCTCGCAGCCGCATCCTTGTTTTATTTTACAAAGGTTATATTGTAGCAAAATCCTCCTGTAAAGCAGTCATTTGATGCTGTTTTTGTCCTGGACTGATGCCATTTTCTACAGATCACTGCCAATTAACATTAAAAGCTAGCACTCCGCTTTTATTAATGTCGCCTGATAAAGAGCGCGCACTCACACAAGCATACACAAAGAACAACGCGCGAAAAGGTCACGATGACAAGGTGATACACCGGTGATAGATATGAACTTTGGCAAAAAGCAAAAGCCAAAATAACCCCCAAAATTGCTGAATTTGATAGGAATAAGGACGTGCTCGCTCCATACATTACAGTATAGTGAGTGTCATGAAATAACAATTCCTCAGAAGGAAGTCGTTATTATGGATCGGATTTATTTAAAGTGGCATTTCATAAAATGTGTGCACAGCTGACAGACCTGAAGTAGGTTATTTGTACTCATACACCTAATACACTGTGAAAGTCTGGGGCACATCTGGCTCTCTTTCAGCTTTTACTTCTGCCTGGAGGCTGTGTTTCCTTATCATGCCTCATCTTTTGTACACTATGTTTTACTGCCCTGACAAGATACCAGAGGTAACAGAACATTTTCTCAAGTAAAATGTATTTAAATGCAGTTCTGAAGTTCTCAAGTTGAGTACCTTTTTCTCTTTCTTGTCTTTTCCCTAGCTAATTTCAAACGAACGTGAACTATTTAGATTTACTTATTACTACTACAAACTTTAGTACTTTTACTTATAAGTTTCTTTTACCTAAATTAAAAATAATAAGAAGAACTGATTGTTTGCATCTGAGTATGAAATTGTTGGTCAAATGCTGCCAGACTGATGTGGAGGGGGAATTGTAGGACACAGGGGATACTTAAAACTATCTTCAATTTATTCTTTAAATTGAATAAATGGATGCAAAGGCTACTATAAGCCATAAGGCTGAATACACAGGCTGGATTCTGACCTGAGTGCTGTGTGTCTTTCTAAATATGGTCATTTTGTACTGTAAACTCGCAATATCTGAATCCTGCCTGTTACGTTTAAGTTCCACCCTGAGATGCCAGCAGATGTTACAATGGGATGTTGGTCCTCCATGCTGCAAAGGTTTCACCATGGCAACGCTTTGGCAGTCGCACCCTGGCATGTGCCAACGAGGCACCTGGCAGCACTCGCTCTCCTCCTCAGCGATGTGGCAGCCCCGATGTTCCAGGCCACCACATTGTTTCAGCAGTGATTAATTACTGTCCTGATGAAATGTGAAGGCTCTGGAAATGTCACAGGGATGACACTTGCTTGTCAGTGTGGGCCAGCAGGGAGCAGCGTATCGCAAACGGACATTTGGAAGGGTACGAAGTACCAACCATTATTATCTGAGCAGCTTTTATGTAACTCAATTTTTAAAGGTTTTTAATACACGAGCAACATGTGTGCCCACATTTGAATGCAGGCTTATTTTATTTGTTATCTCTCTAATGATTACAGTATCAACCAATTCAAATGAATGTGTTATGCAACTATTAGCTCACAGCGGGAGCAGTAAACAGCTGATGCTACTGGTTATTTTAATGCCTCCAAACATTGAGTTCTTTGATTTCTTTACGCTGTAAGAACACAATAGCATCTCATGCAAACGTACTGTATGTTTGAGATGTCTGCATAAGTCTTTAATCCGTTTTTTTTTTTCTAGTGGAAAAAAAGCAGAGGAAGGTATCGCTTGATGAAAAACACAAATGACATACCAAATTTCCCTGATGAATTGGTCCATTTACTGAAATAAATTGAATTGATGCAAAGGATCCCAGAGGAGCAGAAAATTGTTCAGCTATGGATGAAAACCTTCGCCGAGCTTCAGCACCTACAAGCAGCCAAGCTTATTTTGTGTTACAGAGCTACTTATTACACGTAAGACTTGTAAAGATGTGCTGACAGCCCCTGTTTATCCCACTTAATAAGAGCAGATTTTTTTTTGTCTCCGAGCTAAAATGTTTGCTAATTAACTTGGGACAAAAAGAGGAACAAATGCAATCATTTAAATGAATGACTCAGATTTCCTTTAGCCATGATATGAAAGATATCATGTGTTGAAGTCGAAATGATGAGTCTCCATCACAACAAGTATCCGTATGGTAAAGAAGATTGCTAGTGGTGTTGAAAACGAGTATTTCTGTGACTGAGCAGACACAAGCATTAATTATTGGTTTACCATGTTTTTTAAAAAGCTAGAGATGTGTAGTTAGATTAATTACTCGTTAGGTTTATAGTTCTCAAAGTCACTTTCAAGAATCTTTAAACAGCAAGGCGCATATGTTTGAGCCTGTGAGAAGCATCATTGTCAGAATTTATTGATTTTGATCTTGTTTTGTCAGTTTGCTCTTTTGGCAACAAATAGTCGTAGATCCATCTCTCGTGAGCGCTACACTGAGGTTGCGAAACATATGGCAAAGCACCAGAGTGAATGTGGGAGCAGATGCTTTTGGTTAATTGAAATGCATTTGATCTTGAATGATTAGTGTCCATCAGAGCATTTCCTTGTTTGGTGTGCTAATGATCGGGCTGCTGTGACAGCGTGTTTCCTCATGCTGATTTTATGGGAAATTTATCCACACACCATTACCGCTTCCAGATCACTGATGTCAGCATTGTAGGTCAATTTTTGAGTAGAATCAACTCATCTGGTTAGACCGAGAACAACACTGTTCATTCAGCAACATCAGTGCTGTATGTTTACTCGGATGCATCTGTTTACTTATGAGTAGATGCACCACAGCAGTCACTCAAAACAGAAGGGACCATGCTGGATAAACATGTTCTGTTTTGGGGGTTTTAAGGTTTTACAAACCATAAATACAAATATACAAAAAAATACAAAGTATTTATTTATTTACTTACTTATTTATGATACACCTATGACTCAAGCACATAACCAAAGATGTCAAACTCATTGTAGACCACATACTGTACATATAACGGGTGTATTAAAAAAGTATTTATATTTCACCAAAGATTCCTCCTCTGGTGTTATTTAGGTTTGTCAGCATTGTTTATGCACATGCACATGTGTATACATTTATTTTCTGTATTTATATTTTGGGAGCTTTTACTTTGTTTGTGTGACCTTTGACTTCCCACCAACTCACATCCTGTAGTTGCTCTAAGTCTGAGGTCATTAGCCATTTCCGGGCCCAAATTCCGCTTCAGGCCCCAAAATTAAACAAACACTGCGACTTACAAACTGTTTTTGTTACAAACTGAAATTTTTTCATCTTTAACAAAATGATCAGTGTGGCTGCTCTACCAGGTGTAACAGTTGAGTTTAACTTCCAGGCATCCATGAGAAACAGGATTTATGAAATTTAACAGAGTGAGAAGTTAGCAGGGAGTCGCTCGCTTCCACCTAAACATAAAATACCTGACTGAGAGATTTCTGAAAAAATCAAACGTACAGCTCTGCTATCACTTAAATGGAGACAGAAAACTAAACGCTAATGACATTTGTAGGGTTACTTAAGTTGGGGTAGCTGGTATATAATGATGTGCTACATGATTGCTAGTGGCACAGCTATGTTAGCATAATATAAACAGCTGGAGGACCAATGCTAACTTTTTTTCACTGTTTAATGTGAGGATTCCCGATGGTAAGGGACAAATGCAATTGCATGGCAGGATGCTGTAAACGAACCAAACTTCAGTCGAGAGAACAACTGAGATAATCCATCCACAATATGAAGTTAGTCATTAATATACTGTTGCATGGGCTGGGCTGTAGTTTTAAAATGAACAATGGTAATAAAAACCGACAACAGTGATCACTGACTTTTTTTAGGGGCTTGTTCAGAATAAATAGGACACGATACAAAGCATTAAAACATGTAAAAACCACAACAGCCTTTATAAATGCAGAGTAGTTTGGACCCGGAAGCAGGGCTCATATGTCATCACTTAAAGACTGTATTTTCCTCAGTTGCCTAGAGGCCCTGCTGAGGAGAGGCGACCACACGCCAGTGTTCCTGGTTACAGAGTGATTAAACATAGTTAAAGAAAACAAAAGTGATTCTAAGATTGCTTGTTCCCTTTATGCATTTTGTCTCAAAGTGTTGTTGGATGTTTTAGTGTGAACTGTTGTCAAGTACAGCACTTTATTGTAACATGCTAATTTGCCGATCTCAGGTTAGGGCAAAGGAGCATGTAAGGGGTCTCTCATGTGGTCCGCTATTCTTCTCTCTCCCTTAAAGGTGTGCATGCAGAAGCCCAGTCATATGAAGTTGCAGTACTGCATTTGTTTTTATTTTGAACAGTTTTGGGAGAATAAACCCACCTCAGCTGGCAAAGCGAGAGTTGACTCACACAACGTTGTGCACAACACAACGCAGAGAACACGACAATCAGAGTTTCAGGCCAGACCGGCTACATACACGTTGATGTTTAGTGAGCTAAACCAGTCAAACTCCCCTTTATGTCAGTGTAAAAAAGCTTAACTACACATTTAATCTCTTAAAAGTCTTAATCTGAGGAAAAGAGATGAAATTTCTACTTTCAGTCTCGTTTTTTTTACATGAAAAATTCATGTTATGTTTGGTGGAGATCAGCCGTAGTAACTTGGCTGATTATCCGAGTAGATAATTTTCCATTATTATCTATTCGGATCAACTCGCCACAACTCAACTTGGATCGACTGTTTTTTTTAGTACCTCTTAATATGCTTGGTTGTTTCATAGCAACGTGTCCAAGCTTCCCAGGATGTAATTCAATTGCAACACAAATGCTACAACAAAGGTGGATGTCGAGGCATGAATATACCTGCTGTTCGGTCTGTGGCTTTTCATCAGACTCGGGGACCACGACGTCGTTTTTTTTTTTAGCTATTTCCCTCGTTGCTGGGTTTCAAAAATGGCACTTTTGATTTTCGTGAATGAGACGCTCTCGCGACTCATCGAGACTGACCAGCCAATAGGTTGCATGCAGTCTGATGACATCAAATTTTAGTACCTGCTCTGATCATTTCGAACCCTGACCGAGCAGGTATTAAAAAAGTATCTGGCACCAGTGTGGAAATGTTTACAAGACAAATGAATGTTTAGTGCCTTAACTAATAGTGCCTTATGTTAGACTAGAAGTAGCTGCGTGTGTGAGGTCAGCAGGGAAGGCCTCCTCTTTGATGGGTATAGGAGCTGCATGTGCAGGAGGCGAAGCGGTAATCTGCACAGGAACTGACGTCAGAGAGGAGGTATAAATTCTGTGCAACTTCTGGTGTTCGCTGAGAGAACTCTGGAAGACCACGCGTAGAACTTATATTGTGCGATCTCCCAATGCGCATTGTTAGCAATAAACCGTTTTTATAAATTTGACCTTAATCGATCGTCTCTGCTGCATTTTTGAACACCAAATCCGGGACACCGGGTCCTATGATATAATGGTCAAAGTATACTGTGGTTTGCCACAGTTTACGTCGTTTATCTTTGAAGAACTCTCTCCACTAGTTTGAAAGCTGCACAGCTATCATCGTGGACTTTAAAACTTAAATTAGTTTGATGTGTTGTTTTTGCTATTTCAGTGTTGTTTTATTATGCAGAGGTTAAGCGCTTTCCCTTAAAAATGTACAACAGTCAGTTGAAAGACATCAGAAGTCTGAAATAAAAGACAGAAACTATCTAATCAGCTAAATGGCAAATTACCAACTAAAATAGGTAATTTCAATAAATATCTGATGGAGGATTTTCTCATTAGGCCCTTTAACTGTTACAGACAGCACCCATCTATCTCTGACTTGTTCATTTCTGACATGGAAGAGGTGGAGCGTGATATTGCAATTAGATACAGTGCGAAAGACTTCGAAGACACTAACAGTTTTCACTCAATTTTCACAGCATCCCTTCTCAGTGTCATCAAAACTGAGACTGGCATCAAACCATAAAGAAAATGAAAAATCTTCAGTATCAAGTTTTTCAGTTATACAACTGATCAGTCACTATCAACACATGTTAAGCTGTTTGTCAGACAGATACTGATTTCCAAAGAAAATTAGGTTGCTGACAAGTGATTTTTAAGAAGACATAAACCGCATACTCGAGGCAGTTGCTGTTACATTTTAATCATTCTCGCTTCAAACCTTCTACCAACATCAAAGTTAGTGTTTGAGGCACAAGTCAGACGGATATCCACAGATCAGAATAGAGCTGGTGCTGATTTACAGGAGGAATATTTCTGCCGAATGGTAATTTGCTGTTTCATTTCTATATTGGCGGTGACCTCCTTCCTCTTGTGCTTTTGAAATGTTCATCTGATAGCGAGGGTCATGTACAAAGAAGAAAATATGGACTGTGAGTTCTCCAAACACATATAGGATTATACATGCTTCCTGTTTCATCAGCAAATGAGAGAGCCTGCAGTATAGTGTGGTCTCCAGTGGTTTTGTTTTTTGGCTTTATTTTATATTTTTTAGCACATCTCTTTAAGTAATTTAGTTCAGACTGTGCAGTTTTCTCAGCTTCACGCTGGTCATCAGCATCAGCTCCTTCTCATCTTGCTTCATCACGTTGTTTACTTTAAAAAAATGTTTGCAGCATTTTTTTTTTTTAATTCAGACTTTGAGGAGTTTGTGATAAAGTACACTTCTGAGTATGCAAACATCAGCTACATTAACACACTTCACCGAACAAAACTAAACAAAGCAAACATTGGCGGCTGTCCTTGGGCTTGGTTCAGGCTGGGCAGAGGGGTAACCTAAAGACTCAGAAAGTGTGTAATGAGGATTTTACTGCTCGTGGGGACTAGAGGAAAACAGTAGTCTGCTGCCCTGGTGACTTGTGCCGGGGATCAATGGTCATTAATCTTTCTAAAGAGACTCTGGCTGCACTTTTTAGGGGGTAGAAGGATTGCTGACCCAAGTACAGGACGTCTTTCTGGGTCCAACAAGCAAGGTTTTCTCTGTTTGGATGCCACAGCACTTCTCACCTGTTTTGCCTAGCTCAAAGCAGAGCTTAAGGTGGAGACAAAGAATTAATGCCAGGACACAACATGACATTATTGCCCCTTTCTCTTTTTTAATTATACAGAAAAGTGTTTTTTTCATTCAAATACGTTTCTGCAATTCAAGTTTACTGTCACTGACACTCTATTTTTGTTTTCAGATATTTTAATTGTTAAAAAATGTAATATAATAAAATGCTTAGTATGAGAACTAAAACCTTCATGCCCACATGATGATATAATTTCTCTTTTCCCAGAGGATCAGTAGCTATAAGCTTGCTGCCATAAGTTTTGGGTGATAGCATGATTGGACCAAAAAGCATCAATGTCACTATCATACCCACCCTTAGGAAATGTTTCAAGAGTGCTGCATAAAGCAATAACCTGGCAACTCGTGCAAGGCTACTAGAACTAGGTGTCTGGGTTTCTACCTTCTTATCACACCATTTTAAGTTTAATCAAGACAATTACCAGTCTGTCCTTTATATATCGGTCCTTTATTTCTACATTACCAGAGAGGCCTCTGTAGCATCAACATAACACAGCAGTCTACTGCGGCTCAATTGGTGCAGAGCTAGATGCCTGCGGCTCCTTATGGAATAGGTCATTGCAACTCCCTAGGTATCCACAGCCCGCCTCAAGCTGGGCAATCCATAGCCAACAGTATGCTGCCTTACCACAATCCAGGAACTGACAGCATGTTGCCTCTCCAGCTCTACTCATCAACAGGACTAAATGTCTTAATTGGTCCTCATGAAATTCTGACTTCCTCTACAGAAGCAGACAACAATCATGAGACCAAAGTAAAGTGGTGCTCAACATCTGGTCAAAATGTTGGGATGATTTTGGCTTTGGGAGAATTAAGATGACAGGAAACTGTTGGCAGAGCTTTCATTGTGGTCACTGGAAACACTCTGTATTCAGTCACCAGCACCAGCAGTAACTAATTCTTAGAAGATGCTCCTGCTTACTAATTATCAAGCTTACACTAAGCTAACAGACTGCTGAAATCACTTCTCAGAGTGCAATAAGCCAAAAAATGCTTTCTACATAAGTCTCCTATAGACCCATTCAAATATGGGAATACTTTAAGTATATAATAATCTATATAATGCTTCCATGTCTACCTTTAGCAAGAAGATTCAGCCAACAGAAGTGACATCAATTAGGAGAAGAGAAAAACTCTGTCTGCATAATAAGCTTGCTCTAATGACTAAACCTGCAGGGCATCCTAAGTAAACTTCAGTGGTGTGCAGGCAATGCACCACTGGCTATTAGTTCAGGCTCTGCCACCAAATACAGATCACAGGTGATATAGGCGTCTCAGGCTTTCTTTTTGGAAAATCACATGGGTAAACCACGAGCCCTGATTAAGGCCCTTCCCAGGATCAGACGTCTACAAGACAACTTAGCACCATTAATGAGTGTATTAATGACGACATGTCTAAACTGACGTGTGTGCAAAATTGCAGGCTGGCATACCTCAGTTTACATTGTAAGCAGCACTGTGTCCCAAACTCTACAAATACAAACACCAAATGTTTTTCACATGCAGTGCCTCTAAAGCAACCACAATCACCACATTTCTTTGCATTGCAAAATGCTAAACATTGCCATACTGCAGAGAGCTGGAAGAGTACATGCAAGTAAAAGAGAGGCAGGGAATTCTCAGAACTGTGACTTTTTTCTCAGGAATCTAACTTTAATCTTACAATTCTGAAAAAAAAAAAAGGCACCCCACCCCACCCTGGTTTTTTTTTTTTATCCTCTTCCTTAGCTATCCTTCTTCTGTCTAGATGAGCTTAGGTTTTCTTTCCAGTGAAAACCTAAGCATCTTCAACTCTGTCACCCTCAGCTCCAGGTCTCACTAAATTTTTCACACTGAAGAACAACTGCAAGACAAACCTCAAATTACTTAAAAGATATGAGCAAGAAATAGTTGAAGGTTTTGAGTGTTCTCCTGAACTCCAGGGATGAAGCTGTAGCCAAAAATGTATCAGCTTTAAGATGAATAAATGTCTCACTGATAGAAGGCAGGGGTGAGTCTAGAAGGGTGGCATGGAGTGCCCCTCCACCACCACCACCACCCCAACTGACAATGCAAGTGCGATACTGTTTTCTGCATATTTCAAAAAGTGTCCTTTCTACAAACAGCAGAAGCGCGACTCAGCTGCAGATCACGTTTCTTTATGGCATACAAAGTCAGTTATGGAGCTCTAAAGATGTGAAAGATGTTTTTTCTGTATTGTAAAGTAATATGCATAAAACTACTTTCACAACCAGAATGGCTTCCAACGCTATGTGACCCAGTACTGATTTTAAAACGTGCGGTTGTAACTTTACTGCATGTGAGGGGCTTGCTTCATTTTTGATGTATAGCCACCTAACTGTTAATGGCTTAAATTTGTCTGTGTTTTTATGTAAAGCTCGTGGTTTGTAAGAGAAGCACTGTAATCAAAGTAACTGGATTACAATATATAAACATTAAAATCTGAAAACATCAAGTGAAGAGCAGACACAGTGTTTGTTACAATTAAATACTGTTATATTAACAACCCCACCCCCCCAGCACAAACACCCTTTGTCCACCCTCTATCAGGGCCATAGAAACGGCCCTGATAGAGGGTCCTCCAAATTTGAAGAGACAATGGTGACCGGTGAACTTCTTCTTACCTGAAGAATAAACCTGCTCAAACTTCACCTGTGGCCAATGTGCAACAGGCTGTCACATCCAAATTGGCTGATAGAGTAACACAGAGTGTTGCACCAGAATTCAGAGGACATCTATAAATCTTCTAAGCACTTATTGTAGGCTTTTTTTTTTTCATCATAATAACTGTACAACAGCATCATAGTTCAAAAAGCTGGTTTCATATTTAACCTCCTAGGACCTGGGCGTCCACATATGTGGACATCACATTTTGGGTTGTTTAAACCAAAATACAACATTTTGCTCTACAAAGGCCTGGAATCCTCTTACAAGGACATTATACTGCCACTGTTTGATCAAAATTTAAAAAGAATGTCTTCATATGTGTCTCTCATTTTTCTCAGAAACTAAAATCGGGTAAAAAAAAAAAATCTGGTAATTCTTTGTTTTTACATTCATCAGGTCCCAATCAGCCCAAATATCACAGAGAAATTAAAAATGCATGCCATGAACGAGTTCGGGTCTTAGGAGGTTAAACCAGTGATCTCATCTCAGCTTCACATGTGCTGTAGTTTTTAATAAACTGTAAGTACTATAATTCCTCTGGCCTTTAGTAATATAACTAAAGCATAATAGCAGAGCAGAAACACGAACAGGCGATCATGTAA
>VURO01001815.1:0-10960 GCA_015108175.1 Pelvicachromis taeniatus
TTGTTTTTTTCCATAAATACAAGAACACTAGTAGTACTGCCCT
The DNA here is from genome assembly GCA_015108175.1 of Pelvicachromis taeniatus. Taxonomy (NCBI): domain Eukaryota; kingdom Metazoa; phylum Chordata; class Actinopteri; order Cichliformes; family Cichlidae; genus Pelvicachromis; species Pelvicachromis taeniatus. Next base: position 44 of record VURO01001815.1, read on the forward strand.
AATATCACATCCTCTACAGAAAACATATATATATATATATATATATATATATATATATATATATATATATATATATAAAACAGCCTTTGTACACACACTGTAGGAAGGTTTTGTTAGCTGATGGAGTAGAATAATACCAGCTGGCTGGCTGTTTTGAGGCTTTGTAAAAATGCCAAAGCTTTCACCATCGTGTTAATGTTTGTCCAAGGTTAGCTCCTGCTTAGTCTGTTCAGTGTCCCTCTTCTCCATCTTTGGATCCTCTGATAAAGGATTTCCTTTTCTTTTAATGTTTAACTAAACAGATCCACCAGCATCTATGAAAATAAATCTCTAGTACTTATCACTAGCCACTAATTGCTTCCAGGTTTGGTTTTTTGTGCAGCTACTGATGCACTTCCTTGTTGCCATTAAAACAAATTTAAAATAAAATAAAACAAAACAAATTAGTAGAGGGAAAGAGGTGTCTAGGGATAGCAATGAAAGAAATATCTATATACAGCCAATCTAAATACCTTTTTGATAGCTATTACAAAGAAACACCACAATGGAGTTCATAATATAAAGTTAATCAAAAGAAACTATGCAATGTCTTTTTAGGACATCGTACTTATTCAATGAAGCTACATTTTCATAACCAATCTCCATGCTTTCTTCTTCTTTCTACTTTATCCAAGAAAAAAAGAAAACAACATGAAATAACTTAATTTTAAAAATATCTTTTGTTTTCCTGAAGATCACATCATATTTATAGTGAACCAATTGGAACACCCTGTGTGCTACTATGGAAGTTAATCTCAGAGCCAAGCCTTCTCTTTAAATGATGGATCTGAATGCAATCGCTAATAAAAAGACACAATGTAATGGCTGTGTGTATTGGATCTTGATTTAAGTACAGGTTGATAATCAGTACAGATACTCCTTAATCTGACATGTTCATCTTAAATTTCCTGTAACAGCTGATTCCACTGTGAGTGTGACATGCACAAAACAGAAACAAAACAGCACAGTTTTAAAGATAAGATAAGATGACCTTTATTAGTCCCACACGTGGGAAATTTGTTGTGTCACAGCAGCAAGTGGACAGTGCAAAGCTACAGTAGCAAAAAGTTAAGAAAACACTGGAATAGGATAGATAGTTGATTTCCCTTTATCTTATGTGAATCATAATAATATTAATAAAGATGTAGCTGATGCTACCTGCTATGCATATTTGTGCATCAAAACCAATTTATAGAGCAGATTGTTCAGCTTTTAGTTATTATTCTTGACAGTATTAATAAATAATACTTATTAGATTACACTTTTATCAATAACAATAAGAAAACAGATGTTTCCTACGTTGACACAATGAATATATTATTTTGCATTATTCCTCATTTATTAGGATGAGTTGGAAAACCAAGCATTGAGAAATAGCATGTCCGTATCTTTATAATAATATTGTGAATTACCCTCATGTATGAACCACATGTCAATAATTACCTAGTTTTATACTTAATTATGAAGATACAGAAACAAATGCACAGCAGTCAGCCATTATTTTAACCGTCTCCATTAAATAAATAAATAAAACAAATCATGATTTCAGGGGAAGCTCATTGCTTAAAAGTAGCTGAGCTCTCCCTGGCTTCCTGATAGTTTGCATGCTGCTGGCGTGCTGGCTGCTGATCTCTGATAAACAAAGAGGAAACAGACCAAGAACTAAATAATTAACACTTTATTAGGTGAAAACAAATCTTTGTTATTTCAAGAGAACAACAAAAAGAGAGATGAGGGGATACATTATCTTATTATCAGGAGAAAAAAAAACCCATAAACTCTTACGATCACAGTTACTGTTGGCTTCTAGATTGGATGAATGAAGTATTGGCAGATATCTGTGAGTGGTGCAGCTGAGTTTGACTCACAAAAAGGCGTCCTGTTCCAAACACACCCATTCATTGTAGAAAGAACATACACATACAGTATAACTGGTGCATTCCCAAATAAAACATTTGACTGAGAGTCACAGTTTCCACTAAAATTCCTGAAAATGTTGTGATAAATCTTATGTCTGCTCTGTCTAAATTAAAAGGCCTGTAGTAATCCCCCAAAATGACTTTGACGCGCATAGTCTGTCCACCTGTTTCCTTATATTGATGAATTTGATTGCGATATCTAAATCTGTAAAGCAGGAACATATTCAATATATTTGTTCAGGGAATACATTAGTCCAAAAGGAATGTTTCATGGTGCTTACCTCTTACTTCTTCCATGTATGGATGTCAGGAACTAGCTTTAGAAACTACTGTTGTCATCGACCTAAATTGTCTCTGCAGTGTTCTCGTTAGCTTTCCGCCTGATATCATTTAACTTCTGTCTCACACTGAACAGGAGGTCTCACATTGAACTGCAAATTGCTGACCTAATCTGTAATTCCCTCCCACACTAGTTTCATCATCTGCCCTCTGTGGTTTGTGTATGTGGGTTGTATATTTCAGCTTGTGGCTAACTGTGTGGGGCTAGCAGGATGTAGGATTAAACTCTGTCAATTGCATGTGTGTTTATGAGCTGTGGTTTTATTGTGAATCAAGCCTGATAGTATGGGATATCAATGCTTACCTGTTGCAAGCATAGCTTTCTAATGAGTATCAGTCTACCTCAATTTACCCATACATGCATGCATCCATTTTATTTCACTTAATCGGGGTCCAGTTTGCAGGGGTAGCAGTCTAAGCAAGAATGCTCAGACCTCATTTTCCTGAGTCACCTCCTCCACATTGTCCAGAGAAATACAGAGATGTATGCCAGCAAAGAGATATGTTATCTCGCCCGCGATTCCTGGGTGTGCCCCGGGGCTTCCTCCTGCCTACCTCGATAGCCAGGGACGGCAGAGTCCGCACCCTTGACCGCACCTTAACACGCAATGCACTTGAAATGGGCGGGCCAATGCAACTTCTTTGGGCCAGTCCCCACTGCCTAAGGCCCAGCTGTCAGGCGCTCTGTCAAGCTCCCTCCGCAGGCCTAGCTATAGGGTGGCGCCTCGGTAACCGAGCTACACAGGTCCCACATATACAAACCAGCTTAAAGGATGCTTATATATATAAGCATCCTTTTATTTATATATATATATATATATATATATATATATATATATATATATATATATATATATATATATATATATATATATATATATATGCGTGTGTGTGTGTGTGTTGGAGTTAATCCAAATACTAATGTGGCAACAAAAAAAATTGTTATTTAACCAGCAATTTATTGTAAAAACCTATTGGATGACTCTTATTGTATGAAATGAAAAACATCCTATGACTGAAACTGATAATCCAGACACATGTATTCTTTCTATAGTCACCACAATAGTTTTCATTTGTGCTATAATCTTTGTAAATAGCTGTTTTGAATGATAGGTTAGGCTATAATGTGTTAAAGTTGCATTAGATAAGACAATGTACCACTGAACACAGGAGGTATTATTGCTGAAAATGGGTCTCTGAACATGTGAATATGTAGATATTCTATTCAAATCATTCATGATTTGTGATCAGTGCTAATATTAAGCATTTATATATTTCTTTACTCTTTTGACTAATTGCTGTGATTCAATATGAAACCATGTTTAAGTCTATTCAGAAAACAAGACATTTTTAATTCACTTCAGACTTTTGAGCTGTGGTCTACATTGTAATTCTAGTGTATGCTTTTTGATTATAGCAGATGATATGAGACTATCAGGAGAGACTGTTAAAAAGTTATGAGCTGTCTTGATGCAGACAAAGTGGAGTTTGTCATCCTTGAACTGCTGCCAAGATAGGCAGGACAGGTAGGATTGAATGATGCTCTGCCTCCACGGTCAAGTTCAGACATAGCAACCATGAGCCACTGATGAGCGTATTAGATTAATAAGTATGCATAAAGTGAACTTGTTAGGGACAGTTCGCCATCAGCCTTGCTAAAGTTCAACTTCATTTGTATTTAAACACAGAGTTTTTTTAAAAATCCATCTCAGATACATTTACATACAAGCATACAGTACACAGTACTGCTCAAAAGTTGGAGGTCAGTTAGAAAAGTTCCAGATTTTAATAGAAAATTAGCTTTAATGTAATATCACATGGGCTTAATCCTTCAACTTAAAAGGTTCTTTTGGTCTCAAAAGGGATGAACAAAAAACAAATAGTTTTCAGTTTCTGTCTGTCGTTTAACAATTTTCTGTTGTATAAATAAATATTGACTATTACATAGCCTTTGTCTGCATATGGATCCTTGATTGAGGGGAACAGCATCACATTGCCCAAAGCATACTCCTCTCTGATTGCTTTTGGTGGACGGTGCCTGAGAGGAGATTTTCAGTTTTTTAAATTTAGACAATTAGTATGCATTTATTTGGCACAAGTATAAAGAATACAACATACACTGAATGCATACCCATGACTATCAATCATGTGAGCCACAATATGTTAACCATTTGTCATCTTGTGGCATCCTTCATGGTGTTTGTTGCTTGGTATTCCTGTATTACTTCGTTACCACCAGACTTGCTTCTTAAGACAGTTTCAATTAACTATTAAAAATGAAAACACAAACAAAAAGAGAAAATGAACACTGAGAAAAAAAAAACCTGGCAATAAGGGATCTTTCTAGAAACTTGAGAGGAAAAAATAAAACACAAGAGTCAAGCTTTGTGGCAACCTGTTTAGCAGATACTGCAGCAGTATTGTCAATTCTTCGTCTCTTGCGTGGGACCTCATCTAAGATTATAGTTGAGGCACTTGAGCTGAAGTTTGAGTTGGAGTCAGACAACTCAGAAGCGGAAAACAGGTCAGAAAACACTAAAGAAGAAAATGTCAAATAATTTGTTCAAATGAATGTAAAGTGCTTGATTTGACTTTTTAGCGTATCTCACCATCATCAGAGAATACTGTTAACAGCACTTGTCCAACAAGGTCACTGAATATTTCCACATCAACCTCTGTCCGCGTTGCATCCTTGTAAGTAATGTTTGCATGAGGTGGCAGGCAAAATCTCTCAATGACTGGGAAAGATGGTACAAAGAAACTCAGTGTGCTTCTGGTGTCAGCACTGCTTCTTACATACTTCTGTAAACAACAAACAAACAACACATTTGCCCGTGGGACATCTCTGCTGGAGATGATAGCAGCTTAAGTTTACATTAACCAGCAAAGCTCATCAAAATCACTGCTGCGAGTGATGCCTTTAATCATTATTATCTCTATATATGTTTATATAATTTACAGTAAAATAGCTCATACTCTGATTTATGAGAACTCTCTAAACCTTAAATGACAGTTCAAATACAGTTCAAAGTCAGATTTTCCACCTAATTTAGAAATCCAGAAAATCCATTTTGAGGATTATTTTTGTAAAATTATCCATACATAGCAGACAAAATGTCATTATTATTATTGGAGCTGCAGTGAAAAAAGGAAGTACTTCTGTCACCTGAATTGCGCAAGACTCTTTGGTGTCGTGTCCAAGAATTTTATGTTCTTTGAGCCACAAAGAGCGAATTGTAGTGTGCAGAGGGGCGTATGGCTGGGAGAGAGAAGGGTGTCTGATTTCACATTGTGTTGAACCGAAACCAAGAGGCCCCCTATACAATCAACACACAGGACACTGAAATCTCACCTGTGCTCTCAGTTAGTTGTAAGTTTCGGCATGTACACTTTTATTTGAACTTGTCATTTATGGTGAACTAAGACAGGAAAATGCCATAGAAAGATATTGTGATAAAAGAATGTAGAAAAGTATTCACCTATTATTGTACTGTTGTGTTACTTGATTGTTGAGATCAATTTGCTGCAGTTTCCCTGAACCAGTAATATAATCTCTGAGGCTTACTGGATTAGCTTCATTAAGGCTCATTTCCACTTAAATAAGGGATAATTAAAAACATTCTTACCCCTTATTCTCAAAACAGCCCAAATGATTTTTACATGGCAATATTACAACATCAATTGTCGGGCATCCAGCAAGTGCAGGCCTTTAGTCTCCTCCTCTCACACTTGAATAAGCGTCCAGCTGAGGATTTGTGCTTATTGCGTTGCTACTGTAGTGCTATCAGCAGGAAGCGAACGGGGGAGGTGACAGAGAGCAAGAGAGAACTCTGCAGTGAGAGAAAGCTCCTTCACTTCAAACACAGCTGACACAAACCATGCCCAGTGCACCACAGGTGAGTGGATTTTACTGATTTTGAATGATGGACTTTGTTAGTTTTACTTAAATTCTGCTAAATAGAGCTATATTTATGGATAGCAAGCAGGCGGTGACATTGAAGCTGGTTAATTATACAACAGGCTGATGTTTTCTTCGTTTGTCATTGGAGGTGTTTTAGTTACAAATATTATTTTGCATATGCATTATTGCAAAATATGGTGAATATAACTTTCTAATGGTTTTTACTAATATTTGAATAAAGGTTTTATATGCCTTAATATTTAAATTGTAATATTCAGTTTTTCAGTCTAAAAAACAGTTCATACTCAGGTGTTCTGTTTGTAGCATGTGTTGCCTATTCTCTATTCATGGAGTTGCTAATAAAACTAATTCCTTCCCTGAAACCTCCTAATATTCCCCAAAAATGACATAATTCATGACTGCTTTTGCCAGACACTAACTAGTACATTGACTGAGTCTGGAACAGCAGTTTACCAATAAGATGATGTAATCAGGAAGTTTGTGTAAGGAGGACCCTACAATAGGTAAATTTGCGTCATTAAGAGTAAACACCTTGCACCAAACCAAGAAATTCACACCAGTTTTCCCAATTAAACTCTGCATTTTGACATGGAAGCAAAAATGGCCACTGTTGTCGGACAGTTTCCAGGGTGTAGAACCCATCGGAGGCCACTGTGGGATCCAAGGGAGAGGAGGAAAAAACAAGTCATGCTGCTTAGTGGCTCTCCCAGGGGTACTAAGCATGGAACAAACACATTTTAATTGTGTTCACTGCACGGCAAGACACTTAAAAAATAATTATGTGTCACTTCAGAAAACTAAACTTTACCTCACTTTACCCATGCAGCCCTAGTTAAAAACAAATACCAGAAAGTGTTGAAACTAATTGATTCCTTGAGACACTGAGCACAAAAAGCATGACGGCTTTAAATATCACATTTCTTTTACATTTCTTACACTGTGACTCAACCAAACAATTATGAGATCAGTTTCACTAGAACAACTGGAGGATTGTAAAAAGAGAAGAACCTAGATGACTTAGCTCTTACAGATCAAACAAAGTGCCCAGGTGGGTTACAATGAATGAGCATGGCTGTAATTCAGAGACCTATTACCGTGGGTAAACAGTGTGAACTGTGCCCACTGATACAGACCTTGTCAATACAGAAATGTAAAACTCAGTGAGTATTAAAAAAAGAAGGAAATGTGCAAGTTTGTTTTTGCTGATAATGAGTTTACTGGAAATTTGATGGATATTATCTAATTACAGGCTGGACAAAGAGCTCTCTCTCTTTCTGGCAGTGGCATAATGACCTCCACTACTTTTATAAAAGACACAGGTATGAGTTTGTATTTTATTCTATTTAAAAGCACTAGTCTTAGTGACATATATATTCTCTTACACAGGTGAAATGAGACTAAATCAATATGTTTGTGTGTGTGTGTGTGTGGGACTTGAATTTGTGAAAATGAATAAAACTAATGAATGGAAAAAGAAGACATGCAGTATTTGTTGTATGTACAGAATAGAGAAAAATCAGACAAAATTATTGCTGTCATAGTGGGGGGATATTTTCATGACTGGGATTTGGTTGTTTTTATAGGCAACTTGTATGTCTTAAAAATCACCTTGTGTGTATTACGGCTTGGGTCTTGCGTGTTTTTAAAGAAGCAAATGCACATCCAGCCACTGAAACTATGGGACCTCACTGCAACTGTCCCAAAAGCAAAGATGTCATAGTGTTCTCTCATGAATAAAATGACACACGCATGTTGGCATGGTTACTGTGCACCAGAGCGGCATGCCTTGCTGCAGATAGATACAAGCATCCATGATTACAGTCAGTCTATGGTTGCCAGAGACACATGTTTATGTTAAAGGGTTTTGTGCCTCCTTCTAGGGTTGAACCAAGGAAACCTTTGCTTTTTTGGCACATGTGTAAATGCATACACTATTGAGCCACTAGGACTGTCATTCTCAGTATTTAGCATAATTTCATTATTGTACTAAATTTTGCATCTTACGGCTGTTGATTGAATGGTCCAGCTATCCTATCATCATCATGATATCATCAAATAATGTCTGCAATGCAAAATTCAGGTACAATCACACATTATGCTAAATATTAATAATGACAGTCCTAACAGCTGATGTTAAGGACAGTGTTTAGTATCAGTTTATCTTGGTGAGGCATGAGCAGAGATGGGCAGTAATGTTAGTGTAATCTGATTACTTTTTAAAGTAACAAGTAATGTAAGGGATTACTATTGCAAAAAGTAATTAGATTACTGTTACTTTCCTGTAAGCACGCTGCGTTACTGCGTTACTAAACTGTGATTTTGTTTGTGAGAGTGTCTCATGATAATGACGTAACCGCGGGCTACGTCCGTGGCAGCAACAGACATTTGTAGATCAACAATGGATAGCATGAAGTATTTAATGCTTGGAAGTACTGACATTACTTTGAGTTTGAATCCTTAAAAAGTGACAAAAACATTAGTGCACACTGTGCATAGGAAGAAAGCTTTTTTCTACAGCAAAAATTTTAACTTCAAATCTGAGCAAGCACCTAGCACGCTGCCATGGGATTGTGAAATTCACAGAGAAACCCCCGGATCCCCCCACTGACATGACCGCTGTGGCCCCACTCCTGCTAAACAGGTGAAAATAGATTTAAGAGCGCCAGGACTTAGTGTTGCTGAATCTTCGATTTTATTTATTTATTGCTGTGTTTAAATTGCATCTATTTGAAAGGGTGAGCATAAACACAAAAAAATATTTGATTTGATTTGCTGGAATATGCAGAAAATAGGTTTAAATGTTAAACAAATTCCTTTAAGTCAAAGGCTGTTGCATATAATTTAGTGTTGACTTGATGCAATGTGCATAATGTTAAAAAATCAAAACTAATAAAACAATTTTTAAAAAGAGTTTTTCATTTGATTCAATTTTATATGAAGGATTATGCAGAAAAAATAGAATTGGCCTGAAAAGTCTATTGCTTTATTACATATTCAGGTTGTGTAATGCTTTTTAAAAGTAACTAAGTAAGAAAGTAACTAATTACTTTCAAAATTAACTAATCAGTAAAGTAACAGGATTACTTTACTTGGAGAAGTAATCACTAATTAGTAATGAATTACTATTTTCAAGTAACTTGACCAACACTGGGCATGAGGGTAAATGGATTGGTACTTATATACTTTCCACTCGGTTTGAGCACTCAAAACAGTTTTGTCATTGACTCGTTTTCATGTACATTCATAAAGCACTTTCATCTAAATTTTTATATTCACGCGATGCATTCAGGGGACGCACTGGAGCAACTCTGGGTTCAGTATCTTGCCCAAGGATTTACACATGAACCGGAGGAGCCAGGGCACAATCTACTGACAAATTTAATATAACAGGTCATTTACTCTCTTGGCCTCTCCTTCAATGATATATCTCTTCAGCCTGGTGGCCAGAGCTGTGAGCCTTTGTTTGGCACTTTCTAGAGTCTCATTTATGGACATCTTGTTGTACCTCTTATTCATCCAGTCTATCACAGCCCTTCAGCACTTCAGGTAACTGATTTACATTCTCCCAGGCTTCCCTGATTTTGGCTTGCAGCCTTCTTCTCCATGGGAGGGCATCCACTACATGCATCCTTTTTCTTATACCAAAGTACTCTTACGACTGATATCCACCCAATCCTCTCTCTTGTTATGTTTCCCCCCCAAATGCTCAACTTTACAGGTATTCTGCGAGTTCTCCCTTTAGGACTACTTCTGCTATCAATGTTAATATCAGGAGTTGGTTCCCAGTCCACCGTTACGACCACTGCCGCTACCGACTCTTCTTCTAACGCCTTTGTGACAACATCCAACAGCACTGGAGGTATTACAGTGTTCACTACTCATTCTTCCTCAACACCAATCACAAACTTCCAGTCTCCTCTAACCACCTCTGCAATGCCAGCATCTACCTTTTCCCAAGCTCCCACAAGCAATGCATCCACCTTTAGCCAGTCATCACCTACACCCACCTCAGCAAGTGCAGCTTCCAACACCACCCTCCTTTCAGTAGTGTTCCCTACCACATTTACATCAGAAGGCACAGCATCAACCACCAGTCAGTCCCCTACAGTTCAATCTGCTTCCACAGGCAATTTATCCACCACAACGCAATTCCACTCAGCCTCACCCACTTCCATAGGTACAGGATTTACTGCCACCCAATCCCTGACAAATATAAGCATCTCTGGAAGCTCGACATCTATCGCTACTCAATCCTCCACATCGACCTCAGGAGGGTCCCCAAGCATTGGTACCAACACATAAACCATTGGCAACTCTGCATCGTTAACAATGATGAACACCAGTCAGTTATTTTTGTTTTTATTGATTGATTGATTGATTCATTCATTCATTCATTCATTCATTTACTTACTCATTCATTTAGTTATTCATTCATTCATTCAGTTTAGTGTGTTTGATTTATTGTTGGGTTTTTTTACTTTTTAAAAATGTGTGTACTTTTAGTTCATTTATTTTTTTTTCTTTCATTCATTCTTATTTCAATTTGTTTTTGGATCAAAATTAAATAGCTCTGTTGCAATTAATATTGTGTTGCTTTTAAAAAAAACTCCACTCATAACATCCGCCTCTCTGTCCTAGGTGACATGACTTTGAATGGAACCAATATGTCAAACAGTACTTCAATGAAAAAGGCAAGTC